>OZ014530.1:135218040-135466469 GCA_963966105.1 Volucella zonaria | reverse complement strand
TAGAGGAGCGCAGATATTGTTTCATTATCGAAATGTGTTTGGACCAACTCATATTTTGATCAAATTACATACCCAAGTATTTAAAGTTATTAACATCCCCCATCTTAAAACAATTTGTAATAAAAACATAACCCTCATTGAAAACCGGTAAAGAATCATCCCCACTACATGTGCAATTGATCATTTTAAATCGTAGGCAGTTTCGAACGTGTAGGTATTTTTCCGAATTAGGAAAATCCTGTATTTTTCAGCAAAAATACATAAACTTGGTTTTATTGCTTACAATGAGCTTGTGCTTGGCAAACCAGCCTCGCAATAAATGAACATAGTGGTTAATCTCAGCCATTAAACTATCGCGATTGCGATATCATCTGCAAAGGCTGTTACTTTGCCTTTGAAGGAAGATAAAACAGGGAGTTTATGTACACTAGGAACATTGTCGGACCAAGGATAGACCCTTGTGGTAGACCAATTTTTACCACCCTAGTACCGCTAACTTGGAACAAATGCAGAAAGCTCTGGGGTTATGATGGGAAAGGGAAAACACTTCTGATTTTTATGATAATTACTATAAATGAAACAATTTTATTCTTCTCTTAAACGTTAAAAAATGTTTTTTAATCACTGATTAGGAAGGTAACTTAACTGAACGACGTCTGAATCACAAGTGCCGAAAAAACTGAGCAAGATTGCATGACATGCATATGTAATGTGTAAAACAAAATGTAAGTATGCTGTGTACATGTAATGCTGGACAGTTAATGAGTAATTAATGAGATTAGTCGCAATTACAATAAAAATAAAAAATACATAGGCTAGCTACATAAATTATAGGGTGCATGTACTACGAATTTTCTTTAGTTCATTTAGGTTTCTGAACATCCAGCCCCCCCCTGGAAGACTAGGGTCTTTCAGAAAATGGCAAAGTGGCCACCTTAACAGCTGGTCGAACGAATTCTCCAAATTTTGTTTTGACGGTCACAACTCTGACTTTGCTGTCTCTTCCATGGTGAATGTTGATAACTCTTCCGATGATCCATTTGGATGGTGGTAAATTTGGCTCCTTAAGTAGGACAACATCATCGATGCGGAGATTACGCAGCGATTTTTGCCACTTGGGTCGCTGCTGCAGTGACGTTAGATATTCGCTATGCCAGCCTTGTAGCATTGCCTGTAAAAGAGACCAGTTAATATTCATAGAAACAACTGAGTTAGGAACAGATGGTTTTGGTATGGCTGTAAGTCGTTCTCCAATTAAAAAATGCGCTGGACTAAGAGCTACTGGTTCGGAATTTGAGTTGCAGATACCTTTCTCTCCTTCAGATGCTCCAAATTGATATCTTCCTGTACGCATTTTGAAATCGGCCAGCTAGTCCTTTCCTTACTTGATCAAGGTGGTCCTATCCACCACAAATCCGCCGTTGGTAGAGGCGATGGTGATATTCCGCGCGTCGCAATGTCTGCAGGATTTGAGGCAGATCGTATGTGGTTCCAAAACTTGAAATGAATCGAAGTCAAGACTTCGGAAGTTCGATTGCCAATAAACACAGACCACTTCTTGGGAGGGGCTTATAGCCAATGCAGCACTATGGAAGAGTCTGTCCATGCCGCTATTTTAACAACTGTGTTTGAAAAGAAACTCTGTGTTATTTTATAAATTCTAACCAAATTTTGTTTTATTTTCTGTTCAAAAAATGTTTCAATGATGACTTTTCGGGGCGAGTTAGTTAATCCAAGTGGCCAGTTCAAAACAAAAAAAAACATGACAAGCGGTGGGAGTCAATTGACAATATGTCAAGCATTGTTCAATACGATAAATCACAGGATGATGTCACGCTGATCCAAAATGGAATACTTCAAACTCAAACATCCTGCCCGGTTGGACCATCAGGTTCAATAGCTTCCACAAGCCTGCATAACTTTTGTACCGCACGCTTACATACTCCATTTGATGTCCGCACAGTGTAGCATTGCGAATCAGTCCATCACTGCCCGGATGAACTTCCGAGATCCGCCCCAAACGCCAATGGGTTGGTGGCAGATTTTCCTGGCGAATTATAAAGATATCTCCAACGCGGACGTTGCCCAATTGCCGCTGCCACTTGTCCCTTGTTTGTAAAGTCGACAGGTATTCCTCACTTCAACGTTGCCAAAAGTGTTGTTGTAGTTTGCGCAGCCACTGCCATTGCTTAACACGATTTGGGGGCACCTCCGTAAGGCTGGGCTCTGGAACAGCAAGCAGGGGCAGCCAATAAGAAAATATCCCCGTGTTAGGGCAAATTTGTCCTCTGGATCGTCGTGCAGCGGTACGAGCGAACGAGAGTTTAGGCATGCTTCGATGCGAACGGCCAACGTTTGTAGCTGGCTATACCACAAATGTTGTCCTCCAACTAAGCGAATCCGATGTCGCTTTGCTGACTTAACCGCGGCTTCCCATAAGCCACCTTGATGGGGTGCACGGGGGGTTATAAAATGCCATCTAGTTCCATGATTTGCTAGTGTCTGTTAGTTTAGTTCACTGGCCCACGCGCTTAAATCTTCTGGCAAAGCTCGTTTGGCACCTACAAACGCTGTGCCGTTGTCACTGTAGAGGTCCAGGCAGAGCCCACGTCGACCCGTGAAGCGCGTGAAGGCATTCAAAAACGCTTGAGAAGATAAATCGTCCACCACCTCAATATAGACAGCGTTAGTTACCATACATATAAAGATCGCCAAATAAGCCTTAGCAGTCTAGATCGTTTAGTTCCACATCGAAGGGCAAATGGACCACAATAGTCAATACCAGAAGCCGAAAATGGTTGAGTGGGCACAACCCGTTTTCTAGGTAGCGAAGCCATTTGTTGCGTAAGTGTAGCTCCACGATGACGTCGACATACGACACAATTATGGATTTAACTCCTCACTGCCTGTCTGCCCTGCAGAATCCAAAACCGACTGCGAAGTGCTTGGAGCATGAGCTGCGTGCCTCCATGAAGGGTACGCTCGTGCGCGTCCTTAATAAGAAGCCAAGTTAAGACACCAGCCTTTGGTAAAATAATTATGTATCGACGATCGTTCGGAATCAATGCTTCGCTTAAAGGACCACCAACTCTCAAAATTCCATCTTCATCCAAGTACGGGCTTAGCGGAAGCAAACGACTAGCACTGGACAAGCTTGAACCATTACGAAGTTGACGGATGTTAGATGAGAAAGATTTGCCTTGCTCAATTCGAAGAATAATCTTCATTGCGTCTGCTAATTCATCAGCACTGATGATGTTTTTTCGCAAGTGTCGACGTCTTGGACAACAACGTAAAACATAACCCAACGTGTGAAGTAAACGCTGAATGTAACTGAAACGCTCATTGATTGAAATCCTTACACCATCTTGCCTTCTGGTGGTAAGCTCGAGTGTCCCCGTAACAATTAAAACTTGAACTGGTATCTTCTCTTCGTTTTGTGCAGCTAGCTGCTCCTTTTCGTTGGGCTTACTCCCATTCCCAAAAAGAATCACCTTATCCATAAACCAATCTGGTCCGTAGATCCATAATCGATGTCTTAAAAGTTCCTCCGCTGAAATGCTACATCTGGCACAGTAGGCAGGATTTTGGACGATTGGCAACGTAGGGCTTGAGCATTGATGGATGTATACGGAGCCAACAAAGCACAATGTTCGAATCGGACCACAAATAGTACGGCGCCTCTTGAACCGCTAATGCAACGCTAACGTTCTCTAGAGTTAATGCCAAAAGATGCGCAGCGCACAACTCCAGACGAGGGATAGTAGCGCCTTTAAGTGGGGCAACCCTTGTGCGAGCAGTCAGTAACATAACTTGCTGCGATTCATTTGACGAAATTGTTCTTGTGTAGATAACAGCTGCGTAAGCACGGCTGCTGGCATCACAGAATCTATGGAAGAGGCGCATCCCAAGTTATACCCGCTGACCAAAGTGATTGTATAAAAATCTTCCCCGTAATGACAACTGCTGCCAAAACACCCGTCGGATCATATAGTGGCGCAACCTCACTGAGGACGCGTCTCTTTGCAGGAATTTTGCCCGGTTGTTCTAGTTCCACACAGAAAAAGAGATCGTCACTCGATGGATTCCATCCTAGTCCAAGCACTGAAGATGAAGAAGTGTCGAGGTTATGCTCAAAAATAGAAGGTGCCTTTCCTGTCATATCCGACAATACCTGAAGACTATTCAAATTCCATTTTCGGAGTTGAAAGTGTCCAGCCACAGCATCTTTAATTGAATTGCAGCTTGTCAAAAAATCGTCCACATAGAAAGAAGATAATATCGTATCTCGTGCTGCTAAAGCCTGCTCACCATCAACGATTTCTCCACAATTATCAAATGCGCATTGGTTTAGCGTGCGCATCGCATTGAATGGGGTACAAGCCATCCCATACGTAACCGTGATCAGCTGATAAACCTTAATAATATCTTCTAGAGACTCCCGCCACAAAATGCGTTGAAACTTACGATGGTCAGAATCCAAAAGTATTTGCCGTATCTGCGTATCATTCAGCGAAACGCGAAACTTATGTCTAACTGCATGGTGGGGGAGATAGTAACCGCCAGGATGGTCAGCATACTCACGCATAAATGCGACGTATTTCTCACGCAAATCGTTGTTGCTAGCCAGTCGTCTTTCAAGGCAGTGAAACTGACGCAATGCGCCTTGATACGAATCACCAAGTTTTTCTGGATCACTGCGAAATGGTATGCGAACGATGTATCTTCCATCATAAGTGCGTGAGTGAGTTGTTGAGAAAATGCGTTCACATTCGTCCTCCTTAGGTTCGTTTTCAGGCACCTCTTCGAGCTTCCAAAAGTTGCGAATAAGATTCTCTAGGTTCTGCTCTTCCTCGGACATTTGGGCAAAAAGAGTTTGAAGGTTTGGCGATAATTTTTGTCCTGTTGAAACTGGGCCGAAGACAACCCATCCAAATCGGGTACTCCAGACATCCGAACCTATAAGTGCATCGATCTTACCAGGTGTTCCAAAATTCGGATCGGCCAGTTGGAGACCTGCCAAATTCTGCCATTGACCGACGTCTACGTGCACCACGGGGGCTATAGACGTAATTGATGGGATGATATAAGCGTTAATGTCTAACGAGAATTCCGAGTAGGTCGACTTGAGTCGAATCGAAGCACTGCGGGTAGTTATTGTATTAGAAAGTGCACCAATGCCTTACACAGCCATCTCACACTTAACTCTGTGAATCTGTAATTGATTAGCTTAGAGATTTGTAATAAAGCTTACCTGCGATCCAGGATCGCAAAATATGCGAATTAGGCTTTCTTGTAAAGGTGATTCGCTGGCATATGCACGTGCTGTGGCAAGTAATATCATCCGATGACCTCTAGCTATACATGTTATAGATGATGGTAGTCATAAATTGGATGTTGGGCCAGATAAACTCGGAGCTGCTTGGGTTGATGTTGAATTCCCTGATGCTTGCATCTCTAAGGGCTGAATCTCTGACGTTTGACTTGTACGACGACAGAACAGAGTGTGATGTCTACGTCCACATTGTCGACATCCACCGGAAGCGCACTTCTTTGATGTGTGTCCGTTTTTAAGACAGTTGAAGCAAAGACCAAAGTTCTTCAATGCTTCAAAGCGTTATTCTGGGTTCAAAGTCATCAAGCTTTGGCATCTTGAAATCTTATGTTGTCCCCTACAGTAACCACACTTTCCTCCATCTCTTACCGCAATACAAGATCGGACGTGGGTTTGACTACGATGCTGTTGTCGAGTTGATAATTTGGAATTCGTGCGGGAAGAGTTGCGAAGAATTTCTGTGGATAGACTGTGCGCTCTCTTTTCCAAAAAGGCTAGAAGCACGTCCAAAGAAGGAATTTCGGTGGAGTCACAACTCATTACCCATTCTCGTCGAGTAAGGGAAGGTAACTTCGACACAACTAAAGGCACTGCTAATGCATCCCATTGTTCATCACCATTAACGCGCGAATAGATTCTTGGACTGTGTCCACGATTGTCAGTAAAGCCTTTGCAGTTTCATCCGTAGCATTTTTGATGTTGTCGAGTTCGATGAATTTAAAGGGCCATGTGCTAAGGGTGGGACTGAAGAGGACTTGCACTTCGACAGCTTTCGATTGATCAGCAGACATGTGTTATTGTATGTAGTCTCCACCTGTTCCCACAACTTGCCGTGAACAAGAAGCTCCTCGGAAGTTGCAGCACCAACAAAAACATCATGGTTCTGCACAAAACGTTGAAAATGCACTGTAACAGATTTGAGCTCTTGCTCCAATTCAGCAGATTCACATGTCGAAAAGTCCGCTTCCTTAACTCGATCACTTATTCTGTTTAGAGCTGTAATCGCCACCTTCCTTAAGTTCAGCTCTGTCATTATTCAAAAGAATTAAAATAGTTTAAGCGTATCTACAAAATATACCACCCAATGGCGATTGCAAAACCACGTTTTTTCACTCCAAAAATCCTTGGCATGTTGTAATTTAAGTCCAACCGCAAATGCGAGATCCTCGAGCATAAGCGTCAATCCTCACAGGAGGCATCAAAATATGTTTGAAAAGAAACTCTGTGTTATTTTATTTTATAAATTCTAACCAAATTTTGTTTTATTTTCTATTTAAAAAATGTTTCAACGATGACTTTTCGGGGCGAGTTAGTTAATCCAAGTGGCCAGTTCAAAACAAAAAAAAGCATGACAAGTGGTGGGAGTCAATTGACAATCTCTCAAGCATTGTTCCATACGAGTAATCACAGGATGGCGTCACGCTGATCCAAAATGGAATACTTCAAACTCAAACAATCTGGTTCCTGTAAAGATAACTTTATTGTGTTGATTAGGAGAGTTAGTAATACTGCTCCACACAGCTCAAAACGAGGTAAAGATACAATTTTGATTGGAGGGACTTTTGATTTGGCCGCAACAAGGGACACAGTAATGGTTCCATCTGATGAAACGCTTCGGCAATAAATCGCAGCAGCATACGCGTCTAATGATGCGTCACAGAAACCGTGAAGCTCCCAATCCGATTTATTTTGCAGCATCTTCCTTGGAATAGATAGGGATTCCGCGTAGAAAACTCCTCTCTGATGACCCGCCACAGACGAGCAATTTCCCCTGGCAGTTCCTCGTCCCATTCGAGATTTTGTCTCCACAGATCTTGAAAAAGTATCTTTACTCCGACGATGACCGGTGCGAGAAAGCCTAAGGGATCGAATAATCGCGACGCATCCGAAAGTATGCGGCGTTTCGTACAAGTGATGTCATTACTTAACTTGACCTTATAAGAAAAGCAATCTTTTGATGGGCACCACTGTAAACCGAGGATCTTAACCGAATTGGACTCCTCAAAGTCTACAGGCGAAAGCTCTCGCTGATTCTCTTTAAGCTTTACCAAAAGTGGCCAACAGTTAGTAGTCCACTTGCGAAGGTTAAATCCTGCTGATTGTAGAAGACTTACCAAATCCGATTGCAGGGCAAAGTGGTCATCTATATTGTCGGTGCCTGTTATGACATCGTCAATATAGAAATCGTTAAGAAGAACATTTGATGCGTTAGAATGCGTTGAGGCAGAATCAATGGCAAGTTGTTTTAGCACGCGAACTGCAGCAAATGGAGCAGAAGATGTTCCGTAATGGTGAGTAGGCGATAATGTCTTAACGTTTCTTCTGGACTTTCACGCCAAACAATGCGTTGGAAGTCAGCATGGTTCCTAGCAATACAGATTTGCCGATACATCTTTTTAATGTCCCCTGAAATCACATATAAATGCTTGCGGTAGCGAAGGCAAATCGAAAATATATCGCGCTGGATGGTCGGCCCTACCTAAAGGCTGTCATTCAGAGATGTATTATTCGATCTAGCCGACTCATCAAAAACGACTCTTATTTTTGTTGTTCTGCTATCACCCTTAAGAATTGCGTGATGGGGAAGATAGCAAATGTTTTCCGAGCTTGGCAATTCATTTTGTGGAACTTCCTCCATATGGCCCAAAGTTAAATACTCATTAATGAATGCAGAGTACTGAGATTGCAACTCCTTATTTAATTTAAACCTTCTTTCGATTGCATGAAACCGATTAACTGCGATTCCGAGAGAGTTGCCGAAGTGTAGCTTCTTCGAAGGTTTGAAAGGCAAAACGACTTCATATCTACCATCTAACCTTCGCTTAGGATTCTTAACGAAAATTTCTTCAGCTAACACTTCTTCCACCGAATGAGGTACTTCACTTGAGACATTCCATTTTCCAAAAACGTTCCAGGTCGAATTCTTGTGTTATGTCCAATCTAGTACAAAAGGATTTTACGTCTGATTTGCTAGCAGGTACTTTTAAGTTTCCTCCTGCAACAACAGAGCCGAATATGGTTAGAATGGAAGCGAAGTTTGAATTTGGAACCTGCTCCGATGCGCCTTTAGTTAAACTAAAGAATTTATCAACACCTATCAGGATGTCGATGGGGCCAGGTGTATAATAAGTTGGATCAGCGAGCTCAATCGTTAAGAGGGTTTTAGGAATTTGCTGCGACGAAAACGGAGGCAAGTTGGACATCAGTTTGTACAAGATGAAACAGTTGACATCAATAGATTCCTCGTTACAACGAGACATGAGGTTCAGGGTTACTAATCCATTTGTAACGCCTGCCGAGCTAGATGCAATGCCAATGATTGGGATACGCGAGTGTTTTCGAATCAACCCTAAACGTTGGACAGTCCTTTCGGTTATAAATGACACTTGGGATCCCGAACCTAGCAGCATGCGAACGTCCTGATAATCTATCCTTAATCCGAGCAATAGCGGTGGGTAAGATAGAGGTGGCACGGTGAGACGACTCAACCGAGTGGTTAGTAAAGATAGGTTGTTCTGCGATTGGATGTGACAGGTTGGAGTTTTCTTTCGAAACTGCAGAAGCCTCGAGGGGTAATTGAGATGACGATGACGCAGGTTGATTTGCATTGTACATGCGGCAACGTAAAGTTGAGTGACATCTCCTAGATGAGTGACCAAGCTTAAGACAGGATAGAGCCTTGAATTCTGGACACTGAGGAAGCATATGATCCCTTTTACATTTGGGGCTGGCTTGACGCGATTCAACGACATGTGAATGAAGTGGCCTAGAAGCCTTTCCAAGCCGACCTTGACTCGAACGCTCGGTTGGCAAGATTCCAAGCAATGACATCGGGCTTGCAGAAAATCCAAAAATTCCCCAATGGTGTGGCCCTCTCTTGAGCCTGCTTCTCCCGCCCATACTTTCTTAGTTTCATAATCTAGCTTTTCGTGCAAAATATGAATGAGACAAAGGTCCCTACCGTTACAGTCAAGTGCATTCAATCCTCTAACAACTTATTCAGCTCCATCTGCTATTTTATTTAACAATCCAATATTCTCATTAGAGCAGGTTGGAAGCGATAGGAATGAATCAATAAATAATTTAACAATCAAATGCGTTTGGTCATAGCGTCACTCTAATCGATCCCACGTCTCACGGTAGTTAGCTTCAGAACATTTGACATGACTAACTAAGTCCGCGGCACTCCCACGTAGGAATGACTTCAAGAAATGTGGTTTTTGCACAGGCGTTAGCGAAGTGTGTGAATCTACGGTTCCTCAGAACATGTCGCGGAAGGTTGGCCAGTCTTTATAATCGCCACACAAGGGTTCAATGGTAATTTTAAGTAACTGAATCGAATTATTTGAGGGTCTAATGAAACGAACTGTCCGTTTCTCAGGTATGTCCTGTGGTGCATTAAGACTTGTGACAGGAATCGCCCTTGAATGTGCCTCTTGATTAACTATAGAACCCGAAAGGGGGGTGTTTTATTTTCGATAGGTTCCTCCTTAACTTTGGAAATTGCATCCGTAAGAGTTGCGTGGATACGGAAGTACTTTTCGGCATATTCCTCGTACTCCGGCTCGCGGTCTATGTACCCCTTCTCGTCTATATAGTCTAATAACTCATTTTGTAAACTAACAAATTCTTGCCACGATTCTTCAAGGTGATTAAGACGAAACTCTAAGGTATATAACGTCGTCGTGCTATCAATTCCCTCTGCAAATGATGACGCAAGCATAAGGGCGCTTTTTGCGCGACCGCGTTTCGCAATTATTTTGTTAATTTTTTTCATTAGAAAAATCGCTTTAGATTTTTTAGATAAGGGTGCAGATACAAAAGCAAACAACTCAAAAGTTCTATAGATTGTTTGTGAGGGATTAACCGCGCGATTGTCCCGTTTGATAGAGTTTATTATGTACCGTATGCAATATTATCTACATATGTATCATATGTATGTACAGTAACCGTTTGATACCGCAAACTTTTATAAGGCAAAGAGTATTGTTTTTTTTTTCCACTAACAAAGTATGCTGACTCTCAATTACAGCTAAGTTTAATAGATTTTCAATTATTGTCTGTTACCGGTTCCTAATCAATTTTTAGACCACGTTGTCTCAAAATAGTATTTTGAAAATCACGACACGTGCTCACTATTGTTTTTTTATGCTTCTTTATAATATATATAATGTTATATAGTACATATGTATGTATGGTATATCGAAAAATCACTTGTCTAGGTGTTACTTACAACATTACCTGATCTCTTTTATTGTTTCTCCATCGAAAATGAGTTCCTCCTTCAGCAAGTTATCTCCTGAAATCATCCATCAAAAATTTCATACAAGCGTTGATTCACACATCCGACGAAGAAGGACCATGATGACTTGGAACAAATGCAGAAAGCTCTGGGGTTATGATGGGAAAGGGAAAACACTTCGGATTTTTATGATAATTACTATAAATGAAACAATTTTATTCTTCTCTTAAAGGTTACAAAATGTTTTTTAATCACCGATTAGGAAGGCAACTTAACCGATCGACGTCTGAATCACAAGTGCCGAAAAAACTGAGCAAGATTGCATGATATGCATATGTAATGTGTAAAAAAAATGTAAGTATGCTTTGTACATATAATGCTGGACGGTTAATGAGCAATTAATGAGGTTAGTCGCAATTTAAAATAAAAATAAAAAATACATAGGCTAGCTACATAAATTATAGGGTGCGTGTACTACGAATTTCATTTAGTTCATTTAGGTTTCTGAACAACCCCTGAGGTAGTCTCCCACTTTTACTTTTTGAGTTCCATGTTTTAAATAGGATGCAAACCATTCGTGAATAGTAACACGAAACCCAACGGAATGAAGTTTGTCAATTAGAATACAGTGGTTAACCATATCGAAGGCCGTAGTGATATCGGCGAACAGAGCAGCGCAATGTTTTTTCACATCCAAACCTTTATTTATAATACAGCAAAACTCTAGAAGGGCATCTTCAGTAGATATCCCCTCCCTAAATCCAAATTGCAGAGGACTTAAAAAAACGTTTACCTTTGAGGTATCCCAAAATCCTACATTTTACAGCTTTTCAAAAATTTTAGACATATTAGATAACAAGGAAATCGGCCTGCAGTTGTCAACCCTTTTTGAATATAGGTACATCATTAGCAGATTTAAGTTTGGCGGGGAAATGTGCTGTGGAGATTAAGATTAAAAAGGTGAGCGAGGATATCAGTAATGTTCAAGGTGATGTTTTTTATTGTATGGTGGGAGATACCATCCTCACCGCAAGCGTGTGAGTTTTTGAGCGAGTTGATTATACAGTAAACTTCAGACCCCCTGATTGGGCTAAACAAGAATCTTCCACTACGTGGTGTATCCTCTACTAAACTGCCCCGGGTACAGCAATCCCAGAAATCATTTGAGGAAGACATTTGTTCAATAGAAGCAAAAAAGTTGTTAAATTTATTTCCGGGTCTTAGTAGGATCTTCAATTAAAACACCATCACTATCCAGTACGATAAAATTATTACCTTTCGAGAAATTGGAATTGATTATACTATTAACAGTTTTCCTCTTTTTTTTGGATTGTCTTGCGATCTCCGCATGATAGAATCACAGTATAAATTGCGGCTCATTCTGATTTCACTGTTAACCTTCTAATACATTTTTTTGAAGCGATTTTTTAATGTTCTATTGAGTAGATGCTTACGACATTTTTTACAAAGCATATTTTGAAGTTTTATTTTATGGAGAATACCGCGATTCATCCAGGGCTTTAGCCATACTTCCGATCTTCTTATTATATAGCTCTAGCTCTTGTATGTGATTGTAGGGCTTCTAGAAATAAATTTTTAGCCTTGTAAGAATTACTTTCAGCGTAAACTCTCTCCCAGTTTTCAATACGCAGCTCAGCATTAAGTTGATCAAACCTAATTTTAGTAGCTGTCGGAGAAGAGTTATTTCTTCTACCCTTGTCATTTATTCTGTCATAAGATACTGTGGCTATGCTGGAGGTTAAAATGTATATGTTTGTATCACCTAAAATAACAAGATTTAGTGATTTAAGGTCATTTAACAAAGATGAAAATTCATTTAAAAAAGATTGCGAATTAGTCTATAGATGTATACAAAATTAAATATTTTGTTACAAATTTTGCAAGAAAACTGGATAGCATCTGCGGACGACAAGCAATAACAAATAACATTATCTCCCAAAGAATCGCGCACGAAAACTCCAACTCCTCCTGCAGAATACGATTGTTTTGTATTAGGATATATAATGTATATATATATAACCCGGAATTGAGAAATCATCACGTTCACACACAAGAATCCATATTTCGGGTAAAAAATTAAGTCCGGTAAATACCATCGCTTATGCTTCTTGTGGTAGTAGTGGTTGGGTTGCTGCTTATATGATCGAACGAATTAAACATCACAAAAAATTGTTGGACGTGATTGAAAGTCTTTCAGAGCAATCAAATCATGAAACCCAAACCTTATCTGCTTTCCTCAACAAGATTTTAGAGTTTTGGTACCACAAATAGTTATAATCCTTCTCAGTTTTTACTTTTTTGGCTTCCGTAAACAATGCTCGTGTGTAGCATTGATATATATTAAATAGTACTCTTACTAATAGGATCAAATAAATATGATTTAACTTGTTCACTGCATACTTTTCGCCCTTCATCATCTTGGGAATATAGTTGAACGAAGAAAATATCACTGGATTTCTTGTTGTTGTTAGGGTTTTGCCCAGTAGAGTCAATATTGGAGTTGCTTTTCCATACGCTCTTGACAAAACAATGCTATATGGTATATCAACGGTAGTGACAAAGACATCCAATGCGCTACGGAATATTTTTTGGGCTGATTTCTCCGCGTTGCTGCTGTTGTCTGGAGTCAGGATTCCAGTTATATCGATAATATTTTCTACGTGTTTTTGTTCTCTCCAATTTAATATTCCCCCCAGAGAAGCGATCTTTTGTTTTAGGATTTTGTTTTCATCTCTCAGCTGTTCGATTGTCTGAGGAAGTCACAATTCATTTTTTTATGCAGAGAATTTCGTCATAGAGCAATTCCAGGGAAATTGAACCTTTGTTTTGAACAATTTCACCTACTGAGACAATGTCTGATGTGGTTAACTGTTTGTCGACATGCTCGTCTTCAACTCGGGGAGTAGAGAAGATTTGTGCATTACGTTTTAAATAATGTATACGAGTAAGTGCCGATGCTGCTCCCGTTTTTTGTTTGTGCTGGTTGCTGCTGCTGTGATTTTGATGTTGTGTGTAGTTGCTGAAACTGAATCACTTTGTATTTGTGCAGACTTTCGACGTAGGGCGTTGCATTTATCACTCCGATATTGTACACCGTGATTGCATGTATTAATGTTAACACACTGGCAGTGGAAAAATAGATTGCAGTCCCCGTACGAAATTTTAAAATTGCAACAACATTCGATTTTCTTTCTGCAAAGAAAACAATGCATTTAAAAAAATAAAAAAATAAGTTATGACTTCGAATTAAATTTAATAGACTTGAGGAAACAAAAAGTGCGCACCCCAGAATATTCAAAGTTAACACGTCTGTACACTTCCAAAAAATTAACTGAATTGGAGGCACTGCTCGATGAGAATCCGTACCAAATACAAGAAGAGCTTGTTTTAGCATTCGGAGTTACCCGCCAAACCATTTCCAAGTGATTGCATGCGTTGGGAATGTTTCAAAAATAAGAAACTTGGGTTCCTTATGATTTGAAGCCAAAGGCCGTTGAGCATCGTTCTTTCGCCTGTGAACAACTGCTCCCGCAGCAAAAATAGAAGGGTTTTCTTCATCGCATCGTGACGGGTGATAAAAAGTATATTCATTACAGCAACTCAAAAAAAAAAGTCTTGGGGGCTGCCCGGTCGTGCTTCTATGTCATCGGCTCCGCCGATGTTCCACTCACTGCTTGTTATCACTGATGGTCCCAGATTTTCAAAGAATATTCCTGGTTCATTGTCGAAAGTTGTAATTTCAATAGGTGTCGCTTGTATTTTAGTCATCATTAAATAGGTAATGAACAATGTTACAAGAGCAGACCCCAAAGATACCTTCATTTTTTTCTTAGGCTGTGCGTTGTTCGAGGAATTATTTTCGATAGTTGCTTCTGATTTCTTATTGGGTTGGAATGCTGTGCTTGTCGATCCGTTTTTTGAACTTGGATTTTCAATTGATATATCTTCAATCGGAAGTGGTGCCAATTTGTGTATGGGGCGGTTTTTACGTCAACAACTCGGACTAGTCCATCGTCTCCAGGATATGTCTTTATGATTCGACCCAACTTCCATCGAGAGGGAGGAACGTTTTCTTCCTTGATGATAACCATAGTTCCCAAAATTATGTTGTCCACGCGCTGTTTCCATTTCGATCGATATTGCAACTGGTTTAGGTATTCCAGGTGCCATTGCCTCCAAAATTCATTTTTTAAGTGTGTTACAAGTTTCCATCTCGTGGTACTGTTGACATTCAGGGGTTCTGCATGCGAATCAATCAAGGAATTAAGTGGTTCGCCTATCAAAAAGTGGCCAGGAGTTAACGCCATTAAGTCATTGGGGTCGGTTGACATTGGTGTAGTGAGTCTTGAATTTAATATAGCTTCAACTTCAGTAACGACTGTTTCCATTTCTTCATAAGTCAAAGTGTTGAACGGAGTAAGTGTTTGGCAGATTTGACTGCGGATTCCCATAAACCGCCGAAATGTGGTGCTCGTGGAGGGATAAGATGAAAGTCTGTCCCTTTAGAACTACATGCTCTTGTAACCTTATTGATAGCATACTGAGATTCTAAAATTTCTTTTACTTCATGAAGCTGATTTCTTGCGCCGACGAAGTTTGTTCCGTTATAACAATAAAGATTTCTGCAGTTCCCACGCCTTGCAGTGAATCGCTTCAACGCTCCTATAAGGCCCTCGGTGGAAAGATCAGTGACCAACTCCAAATGTATAGCCTTAGTTGAGAAACAGCAAAATGCTATATACCTTTTTTGGGGGCGTTATCCGCGTATCTTGAAATGAGTCCAAATTGGGCCGCAAAAATCCACTCCGGAATTCACAAAAGGTCTTGCAGTTTGAACTCTTGTTGACGGAAAATCTCCCATCAACTGAGTAAACATCTTTGGTCTCGATTTTGCACAAAATGCACAATGTTGGACGACGGATCTGGCAATTATTTTTCCTTTAATAGGCCCGTAAGTTTGTCTAGCGATTGCGAGTAACGCTTGTGGGCCAACGTGGCGGTTATTCAAGTGCAGTTCGATCAATATCATTTTAGTGACTGGGTGTTCATAAGGTAGAAGCATTTGATGTTTGAAATCGTACGGCAAATTCGATGCTTCTAATCGTCCACCCACTCTCATGATGCCCATCTGATCAATGAAAGGCGTGAGTCCAGTTAAGGCGTTAGCGGAACCTCTTCAAATTTTCCATATCATCTTTAAAATCTTCTTTTTGCATTGATTTGACAAGAATGTAACTTGCACTCTCTAGCTCAGCGGCTTGAAGTTCTAGTGTTTTATAAATTGTCCTCGGTTTTCTTTCGATAAACCGAAGTATGTATGCGATAATGCGCTGAAGCCTCTTAAAGGAATTTCTGTGGTCAATCGTGTTAATGAAGCTCTTGGGACCTTCTTGTTCAATGATAGCAGCTGCTGAAGATCGTCTACGCTCCAATTTACATTCACTGTGTTTTGTATACGGAGGGGGCCAAATTGTTTCGTTGCCGTGTAAGAATGGTGGTCCGTAAAACCACAAATTACAATTGCGTAATTTTTCAGTTTGTATACCTCTTGATAGTGGGTCGGCTGAATTTTCTTTAGATCTGACGTGTCTCCATTGCTGGGGTATGGATAATTTGTGGATTGAAGCAATTTGGTTACCTACAAAAGCCTGGAAGTCACCTGAAGTTGAGTTCATTCATGCCAAAACTACTTCTGAATCAGTCCAAATGTAGGTTGGTTTGTTTTCTATTCGAAGGCATCGCTTTACTCTATCGAGGAGCTTTGCCGCTAGTTCTGCTGCACAAAGTTCTAATCTTGTTAACGTTATCTTCTTTGGTGGTGGTGGTGCTATCCTAAATTTAGAGCACAAGAGTCATACTATTACCGTTTAATGGACATCCGTAGACCGTATGTAGATTGCAGCGCCATATGCTTTTTCGGATGCGTCAGCAAACGCATGTAAGTCAAAGGAGGTTGGGACATTGTTTCCGAAGACATGTCGTGGAACCTGGAGACGTTCTAGGGCGAGAAAACTCTTTCGGAATTTTGACCATCTTGTATGCAGCTCAATTGGTAAAGCTGCATCCCAATCCTGCTTTAGTGCACACAGTTCTTGTAAATAGATTTTTGCAGTCATAACCAATCCAAGAGAATCAAATAACCTCGCTATGTCAGATGCCACAGTTCTTTTGGTGATTTTGGTTATTTCTGGAACATTAATCTTTAAGCAAAAGTTATCGGCTTTTGGGAGCCATATTAATCCAAGTGTTTTAACCTGGGAATCCTTTTCATCGGAAAAATTTAACTGCACTTCTTGTTCTTCTGGTGCAATACCATTGAGTAATTGGGAGTGATTAGCGCACCATTTACGCAGCTTGAAACCGGCTGTGTTAAGCAATGAGACAAGTTGTGACTGCATATCACGGGCTGTTATCATGCTATCCGCTCCAGTCATGACGTCGTCGACGTAGAAGTTATGCAAAAATACTTCAGCTCCTATTGGATATCTGGCACATTCTTCTTGTGCCAACCGTTGCAAGCATTTGATTGCCAAATATGGGGCGGCTGATGTTCCATATGTAATAGTGTTTAGACGATAGCACCTCAGCTTTTCTTCTTGGTTGCTTCGCCACCAGATAAGTTGGTAATTCGTATCTCGTTTGTCAACACGAATTTGCCGGTACATCTTTTCAATGTCAGCCGTGAAAACGAAGCGGGGTAACCGGAATCGAAGAAATATGTTAAAAAGTTCATCTTGAATTACTGGCCCGGTATAAAGTATGTTGTTGAGTGAAATATTATTATGGGTTTTTGCAGAGGTGTCAAACACTACTCTTAATTTTGTAGAGCTACTCTCAGGTTTGAGTACACAATGGTGTGGAAGAAAACAGTAATTGGTTGGTAGAGCGTAAACTTCTTCCATGTGTCCAAGCTGATTATATTCTTCCATAAAAGCTGTATATTGGTGGCGCAGCTCGGGCTGTTTCACCAGCCTTCTCTCGATTGATAGGAATCGCCGAAGAGCTATATCTTTTGATTGGCCTAGGGTTTTTGGATCATCTGAAAATGGCAGACGCACTACAAACCGGCCACTGCTGTCTCTCTTGCATGTTTGCTCAACGTATGTTTAATAATTTCTTTCCTAGACTTATTTGCCCAATTGAGAGTTTCCAACAGTTCAGTTCCTAGAAGTACGTCAATACATTCAGATTCATGAAAAGTAGGATCTGCCAGCTGAATATTGTGTGGTATGTTCCAGGACGCGATATCCAATTTTTTACTAGGTTGTGGAGATATAATGGTATGTAATACGAAGGCTTCTAGTCTGGTAGAAAAGGCATTTTGTTTTGAGCTTAGCAGTACATTCACTCTTTTTTGAGACTTTAGGTAGCCTTGACCAATACCTTGAATGCGCATGTTGTAGACGATGGCGCTAAACCAAGCCTTTTTACAGCACGATCGCTGATTATGTTTATCTGGAATCCGAAATCCAGAAGTGCTCGGCATTCGATTTCGGTTCCATTGTTATTAGTGAGCTTCACTCTCGCAGTTCGCAGAATTACGGTTTTTTCCTTTGTATGACTCGTTGTGGTGAGTGCAGATGTTGGCTCTGCATGTTTCTGCGCGCTTGCGGATGAGCTAGAATGTGCTGTCTGTTGAAGTGTATTCCTTTTTGCTTGGGTCGTTGAACGATGTGCTTGAATGTCATCAATATGTAGTAATGAGTTATGTTCGTTAGAGCATATCTTGCATCCCCTCAGAGTGCAATTGGATGCGAAATGTCCCTTCTTAAGACAGTTCTTGCAAAGTTTTTCTTGAGAAACAAACTTGTTACGATTAGCTGGACTCATTTTTAAGAATTTGTTACAATGGTATAAAGCATGACTTTTGTTGCATGCAATGCATTCCATGGGCGATTTTTGCCCTTTGTTCGTTGTGGTTAATGTAGCCGAAGATCTTGTCTGGTTTTTGAACTAATCAATCTTTTCCCCTTTATTCCCTAAGGCTTCAAGAGATTGAAAACATGTTTCCAGGAAATTAAGAAACTCCGTAACAGACTGAAATTCTCTAGGACTGACCAAACTTTGCTCATAAAGAGCATGCGTACTTCGATCAATTTTCTTGTAAAGATTGGAAGAATGATCGGATCCCATGTTGATGTGGAGACCTTCAAATTTTCTAATCCCATCAGGCATTCCCTTGTGGTATCATGCACGGTCTTAATATGGGCGGTTGGTCGGAAACATGCCCTGGTTGGATGAGCAACTTGTTAACAAGTGACGCAACAAGAAGCCTCGGGTTCTCGTAACTATCTTTAAGCATCTTCCACGCCGCGTTGTAGTTGTCATCTGTCAATGCTAAATGTCTCAAGAGCTTTTTGGCCTCTCCCTTTAAACTAGTCTTGAGATACCACATTTTTTGGCAGTTACTCAATGGCTGCTTATGAACCATCTCCATGTAGAGATCAGAAAATTGGCGCCACTTTCCATAGTCTCCATCAAATTCTGGAATGGTGATTTTTGGCAGCTGTAGCATGGATGAAGTGGCTTACTGAACTTGCTGATGAGTGTCCATGGGAGCTTCCAGTTTGGTAGCCAGCCACACTAGTACTCCTTGAACTTGTTCGTCTAATTCAATGTACGTCTTTATGTCGTAGCCTAATGAGCTGTAGTCTTGAGTGTGCTCTCCAAGATCTTGATGAAGTACTTCTATTTGGGTCCAATATTTGTTGATTCCTTGAATTTTTAGTTCAAAGAATGATTTTGATTGGGCTGTTGTATCTGTTGCATCGACAATGACGAGGAGTCTTCTTAATGAATCAGATATCAGCCTTTGTCTTCTTATAAGCCTTGTCCCTTCTGTTGACGTATTTCTTGTAGCTTCTTGTGAAGCACGTCTGACTGGTTTCGGTCTTGTATCTGCTGACCTTTGTGCTGATGGACCTACTTCTTTCAAGGCATCAGCCTCTTCATTAGAACCTTCTGCTTCTTCAGCAGGCGTATAACTTGCAGCTTCTTGTGGAGTTCGTTTTATCAGTTTCGGCTTTCCATCTGTTGGCTCTTGTGTTGATGGCCCTGCTTCTGCCGGGGTATCAACCCCCTTTTTCACCACTTCTGGAGCAATTGCTTCTAATACAGCCTTCACCTCAAGGCACAGCTTCTTGACTTTTCCAACGGTATCGCCTTGTACGTAAGGCGTATCGGCTCTCATTGCCGCTGCAAGTCTCTGATGATTGGTTGAAAATTCTTCCCATATTGCGTCGATGCGTCGCAGTCTTTCATCTCGGTACCCAGGGGTCTTTCGCTGTGGACCGTCCTTTCCGAGGTTAATTTTCAGTTTCATCAATTCTTCTGTCAGAGCCTTCTGACCTGAAATGATCTTGTAGATCTCTACTTCTTCCATTTTTTTTTCTTGTTTTTACTGATGAATTCGGGACCTTGTTGTTTTTTTTTGGACTACCTTACCACTGGTGGGGGGTAGTAGGAAACAAAAACTTGCTTTTGACTTGATTGACTTGTTAGTTCAGACAGAGGTAAGTTCTGGTGGGGGGTAGCAAACAAGGCAACGTTTTTAGAGGGAAAGCACAAAAGCGGTGATCACGTCGGGGTCACCAAATGTTTGAAAGAATCGTCAAGCACATGAACTTGTCGAATGTGTTGTTTTTGTAAAGGCACATAAACAAGTACAACTGTATAAGTTAAAACCACCGTCTCTTGTGCTTAACTCTTAACAAGTGAAGTTTATTCTGACTATATTCTAACTTATATACTATTTTATAAATAAAGATCGTGGGAATGGAACCGGGAATTGGTGTGGGAATTAATTTGGAGTCATCAAGTTGCTAAATCAATTGCTGTTGTGCATATGACTTACATTCAGGTGTGTCACATTCGGTAGCAAAATTTGGGTTATTCGAATGTGTATTAATTTGGGTAGTGGGGTTAGATTTTACAGTCTGTTGGTAAAGAAAGAAAATGGATTGTGTGGAAATTGATAATGGGGTGTGCAAGTAAGTTCGGACATATTATAGGATTTTTAAGTTATATAAATCTTAACACTGATGCTAGTAACTACGCAATTGGTATAGTTTTAGTCCAGGGGAGGGTCCAGAGGAGCACCCTATAGAATATGAAAGTCTATTGCTTACGGCAGCGGAACGAAATTATTCGACAACTAAACGGGAAGCGTTGGCCATAGTTTGGGCACTGAATAAGTTATAAGACAATATTGAAAGAGTAGCAGTAATACTTCTAACCGGTCGTCAACCAGTCAAATGGGTTATAAGCCTTAAGTCTCTAACTGAGCAATTACCAAGATGGGCTCTCCAACTGCAGCCATACAATGTTGATATTAGGAAGGAACAATTTGGTAGCCGACAGCCTATCTCGTCCACCCAATCCTGCCAATGGTGCCATATTGAATTAAACGTCCCTGCACGGAGCAATAGTGACATCCGATAGCAATAGCTGCCGAAAACTATTGACGCACTTGAAGCCGCTGAAGGAAATAACGGTGAACATTATGCTTCACCAGTGCAGTTCTCTACAAATATGGAAACGATGCTATGTTAGTAATTCCTAAACATGAAATTAATAAAATCCTAGAAGCCTTACATTCATCACCAATAGCTGGACATAATAGCATAGACACAACCATCAAACGAATTAAATCACATTTTTACTGGCCCACAATGTGCGCAACTGTGGAAGAATTTATCCAAAACTGCGTGCTGTGCCAAAAGTATAAACCTAGCAATCTTTGACCAATGGACTTAAATAAAACAACAGCTCAAAGCTCAAGGATTGAAGTTCCCCATAGATTTTTGGACCTCTACCTCCAAGCAACGACTACAGATGCATGTTTGTTATTGAGGATACAGCGAGTCGTTAGGTAGAATTATTTCTTCTGAAAGAAGCTACTGCAGAGAATTGTTCCAGAATTTTATTAAATGAAATTTTCTTGCATTATGGGAACCCAGAAGAGTCATCAGTGACAACAGATCGCGTTTTATTTCATCGATTATGCTATATCTTACCAAGCATATAGCCCAATATAGTAAAACGAAAGAAAAGGGAACTCAAGACAAAGCTGGCAATTCTGGAAGAAAAAGAAGTCATGTTCATTACATCTACCTGCAATCCGCTTTGCGATGAATACCGTAATGTGTGCGACCACGGGACAGACAGTAGTATTTCTAACTTTTGGGGGAGAGCTGGGAGCCTCTATCTACATTGCCCATAACTTGAGTGAAATAGTTACAGACCAAAATGTTGTACCTGAGATAACACCCGTCTTACGTCAGTTATCACAAGCATTGAAGGAGACCCACGAAGTATTGGGTGTATAAATAAATTCGTGCGTTTTTTTTTCAAAATTTGAACGTTTATTTAAGAAAAACGTGTACAATAGTATTATTCAAAGTATTGCACATCTGAAGCTATTACTTTTTCCCATCTTTCTGGCAATTTGTGGATCCCATCCCAAAAGAACTGCGCCGGCTTGGCAGCCAAGAATGAATCAAGCCAATTTTTGATATTCTGCTCTGATGTGAACCGTATTTCAGTGAGGGCGTTCTGCATCGACCGGAACAAATGGTAGTCAGAAGGAGCATGGTCTGGGCTATAAAGCGGGTGGGGTAAGACTTCCCATCCATTGTTTTCCAAATAGTTCTTAACTGGAATAGCAACGTGGGGCCGAGCGTTGTCATGATGCAAAATTATTGCCTCGTGTCTGGTCGCATATTCCGGGCGTTTTTCTTCCACTGCTCTCTTCAAACGGATTAATTGTGTTCGGTAGCGTTGTTCATTGATGGTTTCACCCGGTTTTAGCAGCTCATAATACAGCACACCCATCTGATCCCACCAAATACAGAGCATTACCTTCGCGCCATGGATATTCGGCTTTGCCGTTGATTTGGCTGGTTGGACGGGTTTCACATATGACTTTTTGCGCTTGGGGTTGTCGTAATGGATCCATTTTTCATCACCAGTAACAATCCGATGCAAAAATGACTTCCTTTTGTGGCGTTCCAGCAGCATTTCGGACATGCAAAACCGCCTTTCGACGTCTCTCGGCTTGAGTTCATGTGGAACCCAATTTCCTTGCTTTTGAACATATCCAGCTGCTTTTACACGTTTTGAAATGGCTGCTTGAGTGACACCCAAAGATTTTGCGAGCTCTTCTTGTGTTTGACAACAATGCTTCCAGTTCTTCATCTTCAAACTTTTTTGGCTGCCCAGGACGTTCATCGCCTTCCAAGCCAAAATCACCACTTTTTAATCGTGCAAACCACTTTTGGCACGTTCGCTCACTTAGCGCATGTTCACCATAAACTTCCACCAAAATACGATGACTTTCGGCAGCAGTTTTCTTCATATTAAATTAATGAAGAAGAACTCCCCGCAAAAACACTTTTTCAGGCACAAAGTTCGACATATTTGAGTGAAAAAAAAATTATTGTTGTTTACGCTTCAAATGAATGACATCTACTGAAATGACGTACAATGACAGTAGCTTTCCAACGCATGTTCCAATAGATTAATGCAAGTTACGCCATTTCTTAGCAAACCGCACGAGTTTAGTTATAGACCCAATAGAACATAACCAAAAAGAAAATAAAGGCTGACGAGAAGGACCCTCGTACAGTATCTCATTACTACCCACGAACTAAATAAGGTAAATAAAAATCAAACCTCAAAATTTATCCCTAGACGAGATGGCGACTCATCGAGACAACTTCGTATCCAGAGGGGGAGACTGTAGCAGAGTGACTTGGACAAGACAGTGTTATAAACTTGCGATACATACTGTACCACTCCAAAAAAATGGACCAATTACTAATTTATACTTCACCCATTACTTGTTACAAAAAATTACCTAATACTATGTTCCCACCGAACCGAAATCGCGTGGTTTGGATGAACTTTTACTGAAACCTCAATAGGCCGTTCACACCGAGTTGAAGTGTTTTCAAATATCATTAGCTATCAATTTTGAATAATCATTGGCTACTAGAAGAAGAGTAAGCTTCAATTCAGGAGCAACCGGAGCATGTTTCACGTATAATCGACAGCAACCTTTCCCCTGAAAATATTAGAAAAGCTATCAGCAACTACGTATCAGATAGAAAACACAATTAATTTTTTAATTTTAATTTTTCAAAATGTTTATTATTATAACTCCTTCAAATGGTCATTTATTTCCTTTCCAATTTCTACATATTTTTGTAAAAATTGTTGGCTAAAATCTTGAATCACTTTTATCGTTTTTCTTATCTCCTCATCGAGATCATCCTCTTTCCTCATTTTTGCAGCTGGCGTTGTCGACTCTTTTATTGTCGATGACCCTGTGCCGGAGGTTGTTGCTGCCGAAGTATTTGGAGCCGATGGGACTGTGCCGAAAGCGCTTGCCGCCGAATCCCATGAGCGCACTAAATCACTCCATGGAGCCATAACTTCGTCACCTATAGAAATACATATGTAAATTGCTAAAAAAGTTCCAATAAATGAATGTTATAATTTTTCTTACTCCTGACGATGATATCTTCGACAAGCAGTTCCACATTGAACAACATTTTCAGACCACCTAGGATTTGATGAACTTTGTTAAAGAGGTGCCGTTGAGAGTGAGAACCTCCCGATGGACCCATCGATTTCTTTTCGTTTCTTAAAATAAAGTGCGTATATAAAAATTAGATTATTTAGAGATAATAATCCAAACAATCAGAATATCCCTGTACCGGTTTGTGAGGTTTTGTATTTCAATTTTTACTTCCTCCGTCGTAAAAATAATATTCATCGCTCGTAGCTTGTTGGCCATTTCGGCGTAAATGTGTCTATTTTTTGTGTGGTCACGAAGCCTTCTCCTCCCACAATTCGACGAGAGTCTCCTCCTCTGTGAACGTCCACAGTTTTCTTTTTTTTTAATTTTTATATTTATTGTTGCTTGCCATTGTCTAAAAAAATTAACAAATTGTATAAATATTTAGAAATATGTGTATTGAAAATATTACCTCTTTACCCGATTACCACAATTGTTTTGGCATCAAAAATTTGGCATCTAAAAATGAACACCAAAATAAACTGAAGTTCACGCTGTAGGCTAGGGATTTCAACTAGATTTCGGCGAAATTGTGAAGTTTCGACACCCCGAAAATGTATGGCGACACCTCGGAGGTTTGGAGAAATTTGATGAAATCTCGCGATTTCGTTTGGTGGGAATATAGAATAAGACAACATACTCAGAAAATTTATGTTCAAATCATCACAGACACGAGTTCATTACAGACTATGTGTACGGTGTCCAAGACCTTAGTTTTACTCTTTTTTTTTTGTGAATTTTTTAGATTGCTAGGCAAGCCGCCTTACAACATGCATATTTTTGATGGTGGTTATGAGAAGTGAAGGCCATGACATTTCGGTTTCCTTATCCGCAACAATTCATCGTCACATCTTGTCTTAAATCGGAAGTCAGCCGTATAAACTACAAAAATTCTCGAAACATCTTACAACGCTATAAATTCAATTACAAATTTGAAACTGGCAATGGTCAGAATTCTCGCCTTAGTTACAATTCAAAAGCTGTATTTAAGAACGCAAAAACTAAGATGTAAATTATTAGATAACAGTGAGGAATTCCAAAATTTGAATTTTTGCAGTGCATATTAAAAGCTCTGAAAGCTATGAAAAACTATAACATGTGTGTCTCCTACCCGCCAGGGGCAAAAACGTCAAATAAGTTGCAAAGCTTTCTAAAATGGATAATATTTATTAAGGGCAATGTATAAGAAAAAGCGAAACTGTTTTCAATATCAGGCTTGGTGAAAATTGTCTAGCCTACAGTATTTAAAAAAAAATTTTGTTATGAACTTCAAATAATATACAACTCTTGGTTAATCCAGTCCACAAATTTAATTTAAACTACAGTGACAGCAACCCGTAATTTAATCCTAACATACCCTAGCTCGTTAAACACAATCCAAACATAGCGCAATTCCAACGGCAAACCACACGTAATTGGATTATATCATCAAACTGCTACTATGACCAATATAATGGGTGACCAGATAGATAGTCAAAGTTATCAATGACACCCAGCTGCCAAAATATTCAGTAAGGTTTGTCATTTCATCATGCATTGAAATTACAATATTAAAAATTATTATCGGCTCAGTTATAAATACGAAGCGTGAATTTTGAGTGAGGTCAGTCGTCATCATAGATTCAGTGTGGAGGCGATTCATTATACCGTGGAAAAGTTTGAGCGTAAATGCACTCTTTTGGATCTTAAGCCACCAACTAGACAGAGACTGGTGCGACTGTTTAGTGCGGTTTATGGCATGGCGTCATCACCGGACCATATTTCTTTCGAAATGTGGAAGGAAACAGCGCTACCGTCAATGGTCTCAGGTATAGAATAATTTTAACCGACTTCGTGTGGCCAAAGCTCGACAACACCGATACGCCCGAGCTGTGGTTCAAGCAAGATAGCGCTACATGCCATACAAGCACTATGGCCGCCGCAACCGTGCGATTTGACACCACTCGATTATTTTCTCTGAGACTACGTCAGGTCCTTAATCTGCGGACTTGCTTCAGGCCAACATTCGACACGCCATTGCCGGAATAATGCCGCGCATATTGGACTGAGTCATCAAGAATTGGACCAACCGCTTGAAGCACTGCCAGGGAAGCCGATGCGATCATTGAAATGCTACATATAATGTCATGGACGTAGCTTAAAAATAAAGCCAGATTCAATTTTATGTGGCACACCGTTGTTGTTTAATTAAAATTTTTTTCCTATCGTTCTTATCTGGTCACCTTATACAATTAAGTTAGTCAACCGCACTATAAAATTAAAATTATTATCTTTATCAGGCCCAAGGTCATCCACAAACTGAAAATAACAACGGTTTAAGGCTACAGTCTACATCATATACACACGAACTCGCAAGTTCTCTTATATGCGGCCTTAGTATAAGTTTCATTGACGTAAGAGCACTGGTGATACTGGTTCCATGGCCTCTTTTATAACAGAACGATTAAACCTATTAACAAACTTTCAGCCAAATTAGTGGTATAGAGGATGTCAGCATCGGAGAATCCAACAAGGTTGTCAATCTTAACAGGCCTTCATTAACCTTAAAATTTGTAGGTCGGATCCAAGCCAGTGCACTTAAAACATTTGTCCATCCAGCCCAACAAGGTCTTTCTGGAAAGTAGATTTACTTGAATGGTTTTCATTCGGCAAATCCGACTCAATACAGCGAATAGAAACCGCAAGCTCGTGGGTGCGAAAACTTTCAGAAACTTCAAGTTTCAGTATACACAAGCAAGTGGGCAAACCAGAAGTGCTTCTGCCGAACGTTTCAATAGCTCAACAACAATTTTGCCGTTACTGTTTGTCGAAGGCCATGGTGTCAAGATGCTTGATATCAAGTGCATGCAATTCCGTATATTTATTCGTTCCAAGTCACAGAGTTAATAAAATTGGAATCAAGGGTTCATGTAATCCACGATAGGTAAGAACCTGACCGTGCTTTTTGTGACGAGTAACCAATGCTTGAACAACTTCAGCACTGACAAAAGCATCAAGAAAATTAAGGTTCACGATTTTATTGAGGCTTCAGATATGGCGAATCATATTGTTTGCAGACGTATCAATCACAATCGTGTATTACTACGGAAGCGGTAGCAGATGATTCGTTTGCTAATTTTTGATTAGTTATTTTGCTTATATGGTATTAACATTTTCGATACAGCGAAAAGCATTTGGAGTAGCTGCCGTTAAAGTTAATAAGTTGTGAGTCAGAAATTGCAGAGAAACCTTTTCCTGCACTCAGGAGGAAAGAGTATTCATAAAATTGGATAGAAAGTGTAAGAAAAATTTTTGAACTCACTGGTTATTCACTCCATGTTTTAAGTCCAACATTTATTTTTCTTTTTTATTTATTTATTAATTATTTTTTATTTCTTATAAATAATATTTCATATAATTAGTTAAAAATTCAAATGACTTTTTAATAATAAGAGATTAGATTAACATTCAGTATTTTAAATTAAAATTGAATTGAATGTCATCCATTACATCAATGAAATACTCGTAGAAGTGAAAGACTATTTATGGGTGGAGTGAGAATTGACCCCTACGAGACGCTATTGCAATGGCGGTAGTCTTCCATCCTTGAACTCTTCGCGTTTTGATCTCGGCTTCCGTCTTGTCCACTTCGGGCGCTGTTTCGGTGATTAGGTGTCTAAGAGCCGTAGACGTTATTGTGATGGAAACGCATATTGATTAAGTTTGCCTCATAGCTAAACAAATATCTACTTTGATCGTTATACATTATGGCTCAAGTTGTAACGTGTTGATTTCCAAATAGTGAGGTTCGGCGCTTGATTGTCGACAGGGTCGAGAAGTTATATTTTTTATGTACAACTAAAACCATATGCGATAACTGGTTGCAACAAGTCCAATTACACCTATAATTTTGGTACTTTAATTAAATTCAGTTCTCTCTTGATTGTCGTGGTGTGCTCTTCATCTAAGAACTTATTTCTGCTGTAAATAATTGATAATATAAATAATATCCAAAATGAATTGTTCGGTGTGTCTACAAAAAAATTTAGAATTTATTTATCTAAAAGTATTTGCAATGATTGCAAGCACTTCTTCCACTTTACGTGCGTTAACATAACTGAAGTAGATGTCGAGTATTTTAAATCGAGTGGTAATTCTGACCAATGCGCAGTTCTTTAACGCCGTTTATTTCATATCCCAGTTTCGGCCTCTATCAAAATAGCTAACTGCAATAAACCAAACCAGCAGCAACAGCAACAACAACAGCAACAACAACAGCAACAGCATCAAAAAAATAAACCACAAACAGCTGCGGTCGAGCCCTCCCAAAACAATGGAGATTATGAAGGCCAGTACACTCTTCAGATGGTTTATATAAAACTATCGCAATTAGAAGAAATAAACAAACTGTTCCTGCAAGAAGTGAATGAACTACGTGCAGAAAACGCGGGTCTCAAACAGAGAGTACATTTTCTTGAGAGCAAAGTGGCCGTGGCTCAAATGGTAGTGTGTTGGCTTCCCAATCGGTCGGTTCGGGGTTCAATACCAGCCGTGACCGAAAGACTTTTTTTCAGGCAACTAAAATCTTGTGAGATGAATGGTTGCCTAAATATAACATCAAGTCCAATTTACACTAGTAATTTAGTCTCCCCATTAAATGTTGGATGCCACATATGGAGCGAAATAACCACTGAGCCCAAAGATCTTTCTCTCTATCTCTATCCAATTTTCCGAAAAACTTAACACGTGCTCCGGCATTTTAAGAGTAGTAATACCCTCTTGAGTGTTAAGTTCATTTAAAAAAAAAAAAAAAAAAAAAACTGGCAACAACAAAAACTCTAAACAAAACCATCGAAATTGTGGGTGTAAGTAATGTCACTCGCTCGAATGCTATCAATGTGGCAAAGCAAATATTCACCAACGCATTGTCCATTGAAGTTGCTGACGAACATCTACTGTTAAACCGGTCATGTGTTTAAGTTCTGAAAGCCTAACAACCAAACAAAAACCCAAAAAGGACAAACAAAAACAAATTAAATGGTTTTTCGTATAGCGTCGATGGACCGATGGATTCGAGTGTTAGAAGCAGCAACAACAGCAGGAAAAAAGAGAAAGGTTCCAGAATTTTCATCAATGATGCTTCTATAAAATATACTGCGGCGCTCTTATTAAAACCAAAAGAAGCCATGAAACTGAAAGGAGGAAAATATGTGTGGTTTGGTAACAATCAAATTCTCAAAAGAAAGGAAGAGGGGGGAAAAGTCATCTCGATTAAATCCTTTAACGACCTTGCACTAATTTAGTGCGTAGTGTGTATTTTTAATGAATTATGAATTCAATTTAATAGATGGCTTTTCTTCCCCTCACTCCTGTGATTCTTTCTGTGATAATGTTTTTACCAATAGTTCTCTTTGTAACGACAAATTGTTTCTTGTACACCAAAACATAAGAAGTTTGAGAGAAATTTTCTCGTCCCTTGTTTCTCATTTGGATTTGTTTGCTTGTTCACCTGATGTTGTTTTCGTGTCTGAAATTTGGATTTACGAGTTGGAAAAAAAAGATTACTCTATACCTGGTTATGAATTTTTTCCCAAAACAAATGAAAATTACGCTGCAGGTGGGGTTGGATACTTACTAAAGAATGACTATAAGTATCTATTGAAATATAATTTTCAGAGTGCGAATGCCTTAAAAGTATCTATTGAAATAAATTGTGATACATTTGTGTTCCTTTGTGTTTTCAGATTGCATGTGTTGAACGTGTTGTATTTTATAAGCGAGTTTTCTAGTCTTTTAATCAATCAAAAAACTATCAAATTTAATTATTACTGGAGATTTAAACATCAACAGACTTGACTCAAACAATACAATCTCCAGCTATTTATCGTTACTTTCGTCACACGGTCTAGTTTTCTATATAAATGAGCCGACTAGGGCTGCTTCTGGCAGGTGTCTTGACCACATTTATGGACGATTTAGAAATGTTATGACCAAATGCGAAAAGTGTGTGCTTGACTTAAATATTACTGACCATTCTATGACAGGATTCCTTGTGACATTAAATAAAGACACAAATTTTAGACTCTCCAACTCTGCAAAAAGTAGTCATAGAATTGACTTTGTTAGACTTAAAAATAATTTATATTATGAGTTCTGGGATAATTCGAAGTATACATCGAATAGTGCATCTAGTGCTTATTCATTGCTTATTGGCTGTCTAAAAAGGCACATTCTTTGTTGTTCTTTCTCCTTGGCTCCCAAAAAATTATTTAAAAAGCTTAAGCGCTGGCTATCGACCAACTTAATATTTAAAATTAAGAATAAAAATAAGCTGAGGATCTTGTGTAAAAAGTATACTGATGATTCGGATTTAAAATGTAAATATAAGCAACTGTGCAACAAAGTGAAAAAAAGAAATTCCGATGTGTCGTGATAAATAATACCATGATTTATTTAGCTCAGCAAAGCTGTAAGTAGCCTTCTGAACAAATCAACTACGTCTCAAAAACGTAATTTTTTATTACTTGACAACTCTGAAATGCATAACGAACTCGCTATGGCTAATGCTTTTAATTGTTATTTTGTCAATATTGCCCCCATCGGTTTGCCCTATTTGAGAATATAGAAAGAAATACTTTTGTTTTTCAACCCATTACTTCTCTAGAGATTTGGAAGTTTTTGGGTCCTTACCAAATTCTAATACATGTACTGATGATGGTATCTCAAATTTAACGCTTAAAAAGATTGCATGTTTATTGGTTGATGTCTTGTCTTTTATTTCTAACCGCTGTGTTTTTGAAGGGATCTTCCCCGAGGACCTTAAAGTTGCCAATGTCATTCCCCTTCTTAAAAAAGGTTCTGCATCTGAAATTGGTAACTATAAACCGATCTCGTTACTTCCAGTTTTCAGTAAAATCTTTGAAAAACTGATGAAAAATAGAATAGTGAGTTTCTTAACTAAGACTAATTTCTTCAATTCAAATCAATTTGGGTTTCAGAAAGGGAAATCAACGGAAGATGCACTTTTGCAATTCTGTTCCCAAATTATGTCACACCTTGATGCTAAAAAATTTACCGCAGGATTATTTATTGACATCACCAAAGCTTTTGACATGGTTGATCACAACCTTTTGTTGAAAAAGTTAGAGAATGCTGGTTTTCGTTGATTTATCCCGGATTGGCTTGGGTCTTATCTTAAAAATTGTTCACAAAGGGTCAAGATCGACGGTATTAGAAGCGGAAAGATGTTTTTTAATATCGGTGTTCCTCAAGGTTCTGTCTTAGGTCCCATTCTGTTCTTAGTCTTTATAAACTCATTATTTTCGCTGAATTGCAGAAGTTCGCCAACTGCATTTGCAGTTGACATTGGCTTTTCTTATGGCTCGCTAAGTTCTCTAGACATGGTCTCTGACATAAACTGGGATCTTGATTTATTAAGGCATTGGTTTTCTGTTCATAATTTAGTTTTGAGCTCCAAAACTAAATTAATGTATTTCAGTCTCTCCTCGAATTACAATTGCGAAACTAATATTCACTTTCACTCACTGGAGTGTAGAAGATAGTAATATAAAATGTAGTAATAATTCTTTCCTTGTAGAGAATGTTGTTGAATTCAAATATCTGGGACTTACCCTTGATTCTACGATGAGCTTTGATATGGCGAATCATATTGTTTGCAGACGTATCAATCACAATCGTGTATTACTACGGAAGCGGTAGCAGATGATTCGTTTGCTAATTTTTGATTAGTTATTTTGCTTATATGGTATTAACATTTTCGATACAGCGAAAAGCATTTGGAGTAGCTGCCGTTAAAGTTAATAAGTTGTGAGTCAGAAATTGCAGAGAAACCTTTTCCTGCACTCAGGAGGAAAGAGTATTCATAAAATTGGATAGAAAGTGTAAGAAAAATTTTTGAACTCACTGGTTATTCACTCCATGTTTTAAGTCCAACATTTATTTTTCTTTTTTATTTATTTATTAATTATTTTTTATTTCTTATAAATAATATTTCATATAATTAGTTAAAAATTCAAATGACACAAGGAATCCTGTCATAGAATGGTCAGTAATATTTAAGTCAAGCACACACTTTTCGCATTTGGTCATAACATTTCTAAATCGTCCATAAATGTGGTCAAGACACCTGCCAGAAGCAGCCCTAGTCGGCTCATTTATATAGAAAACTAGACCGTGTGACGAAAGTAACGATAAATAGCTGGAGATTGTATTGTTTGAGTCAAGTCTGTTGATGTTTAAATCTCCAGTAATAATTAAATTTGATAGTTTTTTGATTGATTAAAAGACTAGAAAACTCGCTTATAAAATACAACACGTTCAACACATGCAATCTGAAAACACAAAGGAACACAAATGTATCACAATTTATTTCAATAGATACTTTTAAGGCATTCGCACTCTGAAAATTATATTTCAATAGATACTTATAGTCATTCTTTAGTAAGTATCCAACCCCACCTGCAGCGTAATTTTCATTTGTTTTGGGAAAAAATTCATAACCAGGTATAGAGTAATCTTTTTTTTCCAACTCGTAAATCCAAATTTCAGACACGAAAACAACATCAGGTGAACAAGCAAACAAATCCAAATGAGAAACAAGGGACGAGAAAATTTCTCTCAAACTTCTTATGTTTTGGTGTACAAGAAACAATTTGTCGTTACAAAGAGAACTATTGGTAAAAACATTATCACAGAAAGAATCACAGGAGTGAGGGGAAGAAAAGCCATCTATTAAATTGAATTCATAATTCATTAAAAATACACACTACGCACTAAATTAGTGCAAGGTCGTTAAAGGATTTAATCGAGATGACTTTTCCCCCCTCTTCCTTTCTTTTGAGAATTTGATTGTTACCAAACCACACATATTTTCCTCCTTTCAGTTTCATGGCTTCTTTTGGTTTTAATAAGAGCGCCGCAGTATATTTTATAGAAGCATCATTGATGAAAATTCTGGAACCTTTCTCTTTTTTCCTGCTGTTGTTGCTGCTTCTAACACTCGAATCCATCGGTCCATCGACGCTATACGAAAAACCATTTAATTTGTTTTTGTTTGTCCTTTTTGGGTTTTTGTTTGGTTGTTAGGCTTTCAGAACTTAAACACATGACCGGTTTAACAGTAGATGTTTTTGTATTTTTAACATAGCTCTTCTCTATTTCGTCGTCAGCAACTTCAATGGACAATGCGTTGGTGAATATTTGCTTTGCCACATTGATAGCATTCGAGCGAGTGACATTACTTACACCCACAATTTCGATGGTTTTGTTTAGAGTTTTTGTTGTTGCCAGTTTTTTTTTTTTTTTTTTTTTTAAATGAACTTAACACTCAAGAGGGTATTACTACTCTTAAAATGCCGGAGCACGTGTTAAGTTTTTCGGAAAATTGGATAGAGACAGAGAGAAAGATCTTTGGGCTCAGTGGTTATTTCGCTCCATATGTGGCATCCAACATTTAATGGGGAGACTAAATTACTAGTGTAAATTGGACTTGATGTTATATTTAGGCAACCATTCATCTCACAAGATTTTAGTTGCCTGAAAAAAAGTCTTTCGGTCACGGCTGGTATTGAACCCCGAACCGACCGATTGGGAAGCCAACACACTACCATTTGAGCCACGGCCACTTTGCTCTCAAGAAAATGTACTCTCTGTTTGAGACCCGCGTTTTCTGCACGTAGTTCATTCACTTCTTGCAGGAACAGTTTGTTTATTTCTTCTAATTGCGATAGTTTTATATAAACCATCTGAAGAGTGTACTGGCCTTCATAATCTCCATTGTTTTGGGAGGGCTCGACCGCAGCTGTTTGTGGTTTATTTTTTTGATGCTGTTGCTGTTGTTGTTGCTGTTGTTGTTGCTGTTGCTGCTGGTTTGGTTTATTGCAGTTAGCTATTTTGATAGAGGCCGAAACTGGGATATGAAATAAACGGCGTTAAAGAACTGCGCATTGGTCAGAATTACCACTCGATTTAAAATACTCGACATCTACTTCAGTTATGTTAACGCACGTAAAGTGGAAGAAGTGCTTGCAATCATTGCAAATACTTTTAGATAAATAAATTCTAAATTTTTTTGTAGACACACCGAACAATTCATTTTGGATATTATTTATATTATCAATTATTTACAGCAGAAATAAGTTCTTAGATGAAGAGCACACCACGACAATCAAGAGAGAACTGAATTTAATTAAAGTACCAAAATTATAGGTGTAATTGGACTTGTTGCAACCAGTTATCGCATATGGTTTTAGTTGTACATAAAAAATATAACTTCTCGACCCTGTCGACAATCAAGCGCCGAACCTCACTATTTGGAAATCAACACGTTACAACTTGAGCCATAATGTATAACGATCAAAGTAGATATTTGTTTAGCTATGAGGCAAACTTAATCAATATGCGTTTCCATCACAATAACGTCTACGGCTCTTAGACACCTAATCACCGAAACAGCGCCCGAAGTGGACAAGACGGAAGCCGAGATCAAAACGCGAAGAGTTCAAGGATGGAAGACTACCGCCATTGCAATAGCGTCTCGTAGGGGTCATCGGCGTACATCCCGGAAAAGACGGACTTGCTCGAGTGACTACGTTACAAACCGAAACCCGAGAACTTAAAAGGTCACTTAAAAAACTACTTGCCATCAAACATCGCAACCAAAAACAAGTCATTTAAACGTCATAATACAAAAGTTGGAAGAGACCCATAATTCATAAAATTAAAAGCACTTCGTTTTCTTTTAACTGTAATTTATTAGATAAATTAAACCCAAATAAGTACAATTCTTTCATCGTAGGTTTCCCTACACAGGACAACACACATACATACAGTCCACTCAATCTTACAAAATCATTCATCCTCTGCAACGTTGCTTTGTTCCGAAATTCTAAATTGCGGATGGGAATTGGAGAATCAAAACTCCGATGGCATTTAAAGACTCGGTAACACTTACAACGTTATCCACACAAAACATAATACAACACTTTAACCTATTAACAGGTATAAATTTTTAGAATATTTTGAAGTCAACAACATTGAAATACGAGTATAATACTAAATAGTAATAAAAAACCTTAAGCTAATTTTATCTTAACAATTAAAAAAAAAAAACAAATATGTAGGTATGTAAATAAAAAACAAGAACTTATAGCAGACGAATTGTCTATTCCAAGCAAATTGCAACAACAATTCAAAGTAAGTTAATCCGCCTTTCTTTACTTAAAACTTCGACAGCCAATTCGGCCATCATTAAAATCACAAATTCCCGAAAATTTTGTCGCACATCGTCGGACAACATAACCAATAAATACGTACGCGGAGAACAGTTATCGTACAAAATAACACTACAAATTGTACCGAATTTCTTGGGAAAATATTTCTTAACGAACTTTTTTTAGCTTGTTTGTGTTTTTGCATTTTCTCATTTCGTTTTTCTTATATACTATACGATTGTGTATTCGCGCCGGTGTGTACAGAACCCCAAACGAAATATAATTTTACGGCAAGGGACAAAAATGGCAGACAAAATATTTAAAAAAAAAACTCTTTTCTTTTATTCACTATAAAACTACCAAAAAAAGGGGGAATCAACAAAATCAAGCAAAAACCGAACAAAACACATGCGATGCATAAACCCAGTTTAAGCCTACAATAAAAAAAAAACTACTGCATTATTGCAAAACAAAGCACATTTCATCTCCCTTTGTTGCCCGTATTGTTATGTCGCCATCCTTGTCACCTACATGTAATTTTCCATATTATCAACTTACGCGCTCTTGTCCCACTTATATTACATGTAGGTAGTCAACGCACTCACACAACACACAACTCGTATGTCAAAATAAGTACCACATATTCTAACTGCAATTATGTGCAGTGTGGTACATAGCAGATGTCTGAGGACACTTGCGGGCGAAAATCGTCTACCGGCCGGGAGTATGTTCGGAAATACTAACATACTATATGTTTCATTTTAAATACGAGGGCTATTCCAAAATAAACCTCCGAAGTGAATAATATTTTTTTAAAAAAACCAAAAACTTTAATTTTTTGCACAAAATAGTTTTATTAACATCTAAATTATTTTTCTACATAGTCTCCGTTTAAATTTATACAATTTTGGTAACGTGAGACGAGCTTTTGTATACTGGCACCGCCAGTGCATTGACGCATTGATTCACACCGTTCATAAGTTCCTCATTACTTCCAAAATGTTGAGATGCAATGGATGATTTCAATTTTGGGAAAAGGTGATAATCACTTGGTGCCAAATAAGGACTCTAGGGAGGGTGATCAAAAATATCCAAATTGAACTCCTCCACTAAAGTTTTTGTTCAGCAGTGTGTGATCGTGCGTTGTCAGGCAGAAGCACCACACCTTTGGTAAGCATTCCTCGTCTTTTGTTCTGGATTGCTCTTCTCAACTTAGGTAGAGTTTCACAGTAAACCGCTGCATTTATTGTGTTTCAAGATTCCATAAACTCGGTCAACAATATGCCTTTACTGTCCCAAAAAACTGTGGCCATCATTTTTCGATAGGAAAAAGTTTGTTTGATTTTTTTTGGTTTGTTTGGGGAATGATTGTCCATCCATTGATTTGACTGTTCTTTGCTTACTAAGTTTACATACTGGAACCAAGTCACAATTTGCTGTAAAAATTCTTCACCTTCCATTTCTAAACGTTCGAGAAATGCTTTTGATACGTTGGGTCTTGTGGACATCTGTGAGGTGTCTTGGGACCCAACGGGAACAGAACTTGTGGTAACCCAAGTTTTCGGACACGATTTTGTATAAAGTAGTTCGACAAATTTCGGAAAATCTTGTCGCAAGATCTGAAATCGTAAAAAGCCTGTTTTCTCGAACAAATTGGTCAACTTGGTGAACCAGGTCTTGATTCATGATCGATTTGCGCCCTTGGCCTCTTTCATTATGCACATCTGTGCGTCCGTTTTGAAATTGTCTACACCAATCACGTACTGAACCATAACTCATCACAGTATTGCCGTAAACAGCACATAACCGATGATGAATTTGAGCTGCGCCATTTCCTTCGGCTTGCAAGAAACGAAATACACTTCGTACCTCACAGGCGGCGCAAGATAAAATGTATTCCCCATGTTAAAACGGCAACTGTTGGAAAAGTACTGAACGAAAACGGTCGAAACTTGGCACATTCCGCCAGGGCACGGGCGGAAAGGTAGAAGGAGGAGAAAGGAAAGGAGAAAAGACGTGTTTCATTTAAAACGCATTTTTCTACCCGTATTTTACCCTACACATATCTAACAGGAAGTTCTAAGCCCCACACTCCCCAAAAGACGGAATTGAACTTGTTATCACTTCTCGCATACTTCCAGATAAATGTAAATTAGACAAGTTGCTATTTGATCGTAAATTATAAAATATCAGTGTTATTTCAGACTTTTGATGGATTTAGAAGTAAGACCTTTGGAATATTTCATAAAATCACAAGTGTTGTACTTGTAGACTTGTAACTACAAGCGTAAGTAAAGTATGGAGTTCTAATATTGTGTTCCATAAACATTTTTCCTCACTTGTAGCACGGCAGATTCAAATTCTAAGCGTTGCGATCAAAGTACTACTGAACTAGAAGTCTATAACTACAAGTTAAGAATTATTTGTCTGCAGCATTTCTCATTCTTCTTCTTTCTTTCCTTCTTTCTTTGTTACATTGAATTTGCTTAAGCCCTAGTAAAAAAAATTGGACGGCTTATTAAATGCCGTTACTTAATATGTAAAATCATATTTTGGTGCACTTATTGAAACTCATTTCTATTATTTTCATCTTCCGGTCGGTCACTAAAATACATACTCGTATAAAATGTGCTCAAAAAAAATAAAATTGTTACTTTTAGAAGAAATCGAGAAAAATAAAACAATTTTATTTGGTTCTTTTTTCGATAAAATCTCACAAAAAAGTAAAACAGTGACACATGGATGCAAATCCATGAGTTATATGCGCGATGTTTTTTTGGACTAATGTGAAGCGGTGTACTATGGTAAGTACATCACTGTTCCAATAAAATATTTGTTATTTATTCATTTTTGAAAAGTTCAAAGTCGATAACAAGAAAAAGACGGGCTCTGGCGGTGAACTTAACTCACGATTCAATGAAGTTGACAACAAAGTTTTGGACATATTGGAGAAAGATGCTCCCGATATTTTTGGTCTGCCAGTTCCCTTCATGATGATGTGAGTAGTGAGTCTTCTGGCATTTTCCAGGGAACTGAACTTGAAATGCAGAATGCACTTGCTTCAGGTGATATGGAAAATGTAAGCTTTCCTTCACAAAACACTAGTTGCAGTAGAAAGAGTAGACAAATTCCATCTACTCCGTCTGGTAAGAAGAATTGTGTACATATTTAAATGGATTTTTATTTTAAATTGCCTTTATATTTAGAGTCAAAACGAATATATATCCTTGACGGCGAAATTGCACAATTGAATAAGGAGATAAGGAGATATAAGAACCTAGTGTTGGAGATCAAAAATTTCGAAAAACAAAACAAAAACCTTGATCTGGAAATTGAAAAGCTGGAATTGGAAAACAAATTGCTTAGTAATAATTTGGTGGAAAAAGAGTGCAGTATTTTGACAACAAAAGCGTACTAATGCAAATAAAAAGATTTTTATTTTTCAAAACTATTGTTTAAACGAATTTATCATTATTTGTCTACGTGTTATCCCACCTTGCGTGTTAAGTGTAGTGTTTTCTATTAATTGATCTACTTCATCGTCACAGTCATTTTCATCTTCATTTCAATTTATAGTATGTGAAGTTAGATTACACAGCGTTACACAAGCTTTTATTATATTGTAGGCGTATATGGGATTAGCGAGTAGTAGGGCTGAGGTTAGCATTTCTTTTAGTTTTTCAAACGAATTGCACGCATCCTGCGATTCCTTTTTTAATGGAATCTGTAATCGAGGTTGCTATCGATGAAAAGTCTTTTACGAATCTTCGGTATCAGCCTGCTATGTCTAACAATCTTCGCACATGGCGAGGAGATTTCGGCACGGGAAATTCACTAATAGCTGCGACTTTTTTAGGATCGGCTCTGAGGAACCGTCACCAACAATATATCCTAAATGTTTAAATTGTCGCACACAAAATTTGTACTTTTCTATGTTTATTGTCAAACCAGCTAACCGAAGCTGTCTGACTATCCGCGCCAGCATTTTAAGATGGTCTGCGAAAGTCCGCGAAATTACCTGTAGATCACTAAATAAACAAAAACATTTTCTCGCAATCATGAGGCACCACTTTTTCCATTAATCTACACATACGCTGCGGAGCGTTGCAGAGGCCAAATGGCATGACTCGAAATTGGTAGAGTGGTCTACCAGGAATGGTGAAAGCAGTTGTTCCCTAGAGCTTTGCTCCCGCGTTATCTGCGAAAATGGCGTGCACTCGGATACAAATGTGTATCTGAAAGACGTCCTAGCATTCTCTCAATATCAGGAGGAGGATACGCATCCTTTTTGATGACCTGGTTCACTTTTCGGAAACCTAAGCACAAATGGTTCTTACCGGGTTTTCGAACAAGAACCACTGGTGAGCTCCACGCGTTGGTACTTCCTTCAATGATACCCATTTCAAGCATTCGATCCAATTCCTTATAAAGAAGGGATTGTACCGCAGGAGAAACAGGGTTGACCGCAGTATCTTTGTTTGACGGGTTCATTGTTCCCAGTATCTATAGATTGTGCTTCGAGTTTTGTTTTCCCAAGGCCAATGGTTGCGAACGATGGAATTAAATCCAATGACATATCGGAAGTAATTTTAGGTGCAATCTGAAATTCTCTTCAAAAATCAACTCCTAGAAACAGAGATTATTTTAAAAAGGTACCACAAATAAGGTCATATTTTTAGTATATCCTTTATACGTCGTTGTTGTATCTACTTGCCAACTGTCAACTGTTTTCATGTTTGTGGTAAAATTTTGAAAGGAATATATTGCTCGCGCTGCAGTTTATCCGCTTCACCACCTAAACAACTAGCAGCTGCACCACTATCTAACAGCCCTAATATTTCTTTTCCAAAAATATTCACTACTGCATAGGGCCTAGGATCGAGTTCTGGGACGCATAGGGTAGTGGCTGCAATGAACTGATATTATTGCTTTGTTTTTCTAAGCCACTCCCGAAGTAGAGATATCTTTTTAGGTACAGTTGTCTCAGAAACTTGAAAAATTATTTTTCTCGCATTATAGTAAGTTTTTAGTCGCTCATGAAGTGATTTAGTATGTATATTTTTATTAATTATGGTTACCGGCGGAGGTAGGTTTTTAGAAATGTATATCTGGTTTACAAGAAGAAAATTAATGTAGAATACATGGGGTATCCGAATTATCTAGTGAGAGCCAAGCACTCCGGACGATGGCTTGCTCCGCTTGGAGTTTCATTTGCATTTGGGACATTTCGGGGTGGTCGTGTCTTCTCCACCACATTTGCAGCAAAATAGATTGAACGTCCACCCATTTTGCATTTCTAACAGTTGAAACTGGTTTGTCTTCGGCGGTTCTCTAATGTTTCGATTTGAAATTCAGCGGTAGGACACACAGCTGGTTCTTCAATTTCGAGTTCCTTGATCTGACGACGAGCGGTTGTCCTATGAAGAGATCGATTTCGTGACTAGTGGTCGTTGAGATATTTCTCGATGTTACGATAAATTTGAACCATCTCAGCTCAGCTGGTAGTGTGAAATGTAATTAAAATTTCCCCCATCCGCCGTCCTACATTTTGCTTGATTATTTCGATGAGTTCGCGGTTAGACTTAGGGTATCTTAATCGTGTATTCAACTGGAGGATATCATGGTAAAAGTCGTCAAAAGACTCGACAGTTCCTTGACGTCGATCGGACATCTTGCGTGACAATTCAGAGTCCATTTCGAGACTCCGAAATTGCTCAATTTAAGCTATTTGAAGATTGCCCCAGGAGATATTCGGATAGCATTTAAGAAACACCCAATACCAATCTTCAACAGGACCAAATATTGTACAAATTGATGGAAGTTCAACACGATTTCATCCCATGAAGCGCTATAGCCTTTACGAACTCTGTAAAGGTGAAACAAAAAATCATCAACCGACATCTCCCGATTATCGAATTGTATGCCCCACTTGTGAAAGTTATGGGCTTTGGAGATAGTGGAAGACGGAGGTGATCGATTCAACGGCGGTGAAGATGCTGCTGGCTTCAGACTGAGATTAGTTGCGCGAGAAAGTTGTCCACATTATGGTGCGTGGTGGAGGTAAAGGTATATCACCGACAGGAACTTGTGTATTATTAGCATTAGGAATTGAATGATCCTGCACTAATAAGGGAGATGTGTTAGCAACACCGAGACCATGAGAACGATTTGCTGGAGTGGGTGCACTGAGTAACCCTTGAATAACACTCAAAACCTCATTTCGTAAAGATACACGATTTTTCTCCAGTTCGTCTTTGAAAATAAGCTTATCTTCCGCGCGGTTAAGTTCTACCGTGACCGTTACTACTTTTTGCGCATACTGAAAAAGTTTCTCACTTTCACTCCCTGCTGTAACTTCATCAGTCTCACTACGAGAACCTTGAGTCGATTTAACACTATAATTTGTGAGGCACAAAACGGTTTCTACATATATAGAAAGAAAAAAAATAAAAGTATAGAAAATATGATAAAAGAAAAATCAACATATATACCATATTATGATAATAGAGGTATATTACTATTTGAAAAAAATGTATCTGTCAGTCAATTAACTTTGTTCCGATGTGAGGCTCCATAAGGAAATGTTTGAGTTTCTAAAGTTTGGATAATTTTACTAATTTGATAAAATAGTAATAAAAGATTTAATCTTCTTGAAACTCAAATGATATTTGTCCATTTCAAATCGACAGTGTTCAGTTGAGTTGATATATTGGATCAATTATTATACATAAATATTAACTCGTTGTATTAAAAGCTAGCGCAACTCGCAGCATAATACATAAATGAGGAAACTGCTCAACCCATCTACAGGACTGACAAAGTCGCATTTAGCTTAGATAACTGTCGGTTTGGTTAAAAGGCAAGGGTACGGGCTTACGGCAATAAAGAAGAACTTAATATGTAAATTTTTTGGATAAGTTTCGTACCACTCAAAGGGCATCATAGATATCAAGAAAAAGCTTGCAGTTGGGACTATATTAGGACCTTTACTTTCCTAGGAGCTAGTATTCCCTAGACAGAACCATTCCTTCTAGAACATCCAGATCCATGAAGACAGGACTGTTGCAATTGAAGGGTTATCTAATCTGTTGAGGATAAAAGACTTCCCATTGAAAGTGTAAGGACAAGTCGGGCCCCACGTTGGGCGCCAACCAGTAACAACAATTTATATCCAACATGGACTTAACCTCCCACCTTAAACTCACCCTTATGACCACTGGCATACAGACATAGCCAATAGCCAGTCCAGGCAAAAATTGGAGAACGTTCGGGCTACAAGTAGCGGAAGGCATTCTAGTCGTGCTCCGTGCAATAAAATCGCCGGATTGGAGGGGATCTTGCTATTGCCTCACCGAACTATGTTACTGTATTCACATGCCTACTCGATGACGTTACTTGAGGAAAATATTTCATAAAAAGGGACCCGAAATTGTCCTGAAATTATCTCTGACGAGTGTTTCGGGCTTTACCCTATTTTGACACCTACTCATACCCAATTAAATTATCAAACTTGTGTTTATGGGAAGGAATAAGGTGTGGATATTCCCTCGAGTGTAACTCACCCCTATGCTGGTAATGATAAGTCAGGACCAACACCGTGGTAGCTAAAATCAACTCAAAAATAACTTTAGCTTCCCCTCAAAAGTAAGGGGTATAAACCTCCTCTAAACGAAACTCAGACTAATCTCCGAAGACAACTCACATCCGCATACTCGTACATCTAGCTCTTCATTTGATTGAAGCTATCCAAAAGGTCACCAAAAATAAAATTAAGTAAATATGTATAGTTGAAAAGACATCGCTTACTTCAATTCGAAAAATATATACAAATTTTGTTCACAAAAAACAAAATCATAGTAGCGGAATGGATCGAGGATCTCAACAAAATTTATCATTTTCGTATAAAAAAAGCAAAAAGAAAACTATCTCTTCCAAAAATTAATGATCGCAGTTATAGATCATAAAATTAACTTGATTAAGGTTCGATAATTTATAAAAATTAACATCTAATCTAATTACATAATTAAATTGAAATTGAGTAGAATCTGAGGCATGAAAATTATAAAAATTCTTTAGCGAAAGGTAATGTGCGTAAAAACATAGATACTTTCCAAATTAAACAAACACAAAAAAAAACATTCGAAATAGAATTCAACACTAATTTCTTGTTTTTCAATCTGGTCTTTTGTTTGAATTTGAAAGGTAATATATACATATAATAGATACTTCCTTTTGATTGATTATTTCGTAATAAATTATTAAAAAAAAATACAAAAATTAATGGTGTAAGGAATAAGAAATAATAAATTTATCATCCTTACGAGCGGCGTTCAAACTGTTCTCGGTATCGGGGTGAAGCTGTGGTTGTATATATAAATTGACTTATTTATCAAGTAATACTATAATTTTAGTGCATTCATGTAAAATTTCATATAAATGTGATTATTAATTCGCGTTTTATCTCTAGTTAAACAGAATCATAATGGCAACTGAGACGATGATGGTGAAAATTGAGCATCGCGCTGTAATTAAATTTCTCACTAAGCAGGGAAAAAGTCAAAAAACTATTCATGAAGAGATGGTGGCTGTTTACCAGGGTTCCGCACCTTCATTATCAACTGTGCAAAAGTGGTCAAGTGAGTTCAAGAGAGGCAGAGAGAGCATTGAAGACGACCCCCGCTCCGGCGCCCCGGCTACTGCTTGTACGGGAGAAAGCATCAAAGAAGTCGAAAAACTTGTTCTTGAGGATGCCCGAATAAAGGTGAAAATGATGGCAGAGATCACCAAGCTTTCAATTGGTACCATTCACACCATTCTTCATGACCATCTTAACCTTTCAAAGGTCAGTGCAAGGTGGGTCCCACGAATGCTCACAGCGCCTCAGAAAAAAGTGAGAATCGCATGCTGTAGAGAGCTTTTGGAGATGTGTAGTGAGAACGCGGACGGTGTTATGGATCGAATTGTTACTGGGGACGAAACATGGGTCCACCACTATGACCCTGAAAGCAAACAAGAGTAAAAAAGGAAAAGACCCCCCGAAGAAGTTCAAAGTCACTCCGTCTGCCGGGAAGCTCATGGCCACAGTTTTTTGGGACTCAAAGGGAATCTTGCTCATTGAGTACAAAAAAAAAGGTGAAACCATCAACACCACATCCTACGCTTCCACTTTGCATAATTTGCGGGAGGAAATTAAAAAGAAAAGACTCGCAGCGGGTGTGTTGCTTCTTCATGACAACGCTCCTGTTCACACGGCGCGAGTTTCCAAGGCTGCTGCGCGAGATTGTGGTTTCGAAGAAATCCAACACCCACTCTATTGTCCAGACCTTGCTTCTAGTGATTATTTCCTGTTTCCGGATTTGAAAAAATATCTTCGTGGAAAAAGATTTTCGGATGATGAAGAACTCAAGTCGGTATTTTGCAGAGAAAGAGGAAATTTATTTTTTTGAGGGTTTAAAAAAGCTTATCACAAGATATAACAAATGCATTGATGTTAGGGGAGATTATATTGAAAAATAAAAACAATTTAAATTGAATTCGTATTTTCCTTCATATCGATACCGAGAATATATTGAACGCCCCTCGTAGATTGTACTATATCTTACAAAAATTGTTATACATACTAATTCATAATCCTATTCACGATAAATATTTTTATTTGATTTTTTAATGTATGAATTTTTCTTGCGAATATTTAAGGAGGGATGGCAGAAAATATTATGAAGGGTCATGACACGGGGGGGGGGGGGGGTAAAAACATAAAGGTTAACCCTGCTACTCACTGGGCGCTAGTCTATGGCATCTTAGAGACGAGCTGGTGTCAGATTATTACTTCATAGAAGATGACGACACCTACCATTCGAGCTGCTTCCTGCCGTTTTGTAAGTTCAGGATATTAAGAACTGCCATTTTATTCTGACCGGTCTAAAATCTTGAGACTTGAGGGCGCTACGATACTCCTCTTACGGCTGTTAAATGTTGGAAATAGGCCACTGATCACGGATATCTTACACTGGATAAACACTGACTTTATGAAGGTACGACTATATGTGAAACTACATTGCTTCGAAAATCGAGGATATATGGTATTTTTCGAGGTGAAGCCCTTGAAGTTTTGATTTTTTTTTTTCACGTACTTTTTTATATGAATACTGTGCCTTTGATTGAGCAAATTCACTTTTATTCAGTTTAAGAACTGATTGCTTCGCACATTATAAATTTTTTTCCTTTTTTGTAATTTTTTTTTTCTACTTAAACGAAAATGGAGTTCGCCATCCTGTCGAGATTGATACCGAGTACCGACCCTCCTCAACTACATTTGTTAAAGCCATCATCAGTTCTTTACAACTCCACTTGCCCGTTTTTCCCCCTCAATAGCGTGGTTACTCGATACACATTTTCGGTGAAAAATAGTGCGATCAATTACTGTTCATGGCCTGCTTTCTTCTTCTACCCCATTTAACTTGCCTGAAGACAAATCTGCGCTAAACTCAGAGAGTTTGCATATAGTTATAATTTGTATATATGTATACATACCATATATATATATATATTTCTCTCTAAATTGGTTGGGGAAAGGTATAACATAAAACAACAACTCCGAAATCCCTAGTATCGTAAATTGCTATCCATCAACATGTTCTCATCAAAAGAAAAGAAGCATATACAATTTTTGTACGATTAAGGTCAGGTCACAATAAAAAATTATATTCTGCCATAATGGTTTGTGCGTATGATGATATGTGCAACAACTTGAAATTGTCGAGTTAGACTAACAACAAAACCAAGCGTTTCTTATTGTAATGGGTTCACACATCTCTACAGCAGCTTTTTAGGCACAATGGGTTGGTCTCCATTCGCAGTTTTCTTAATTTGGGCAAATTTTTGTCCAAGTTATTTTAGTCCGCGACTGGGAGCACCTCTACATATACATATAAGTTTTCCCTGTGGTTTTTGGGCTAAACCCTGATACATGTACTCCAACTATCATTGTTATTTGGTCTATCACCTTTATGGGAGTTTCTTTGTAGATAAAATCATTATAAGTACAATAGCATTAAGGTCTTGAAATCTGTCCTACATGTCAATTTTGTACTTTTCCCTGGGGATTTGAGAGCCCAAAGGTTGCTACTACTATTGCAAAATCTTCCCTCATCTTGGCCACTGATCTACACCAAAACAAATATGGACTTTATAAATAGATTAAATAGAGTTCTGTGCCGATAATAGCCCTCTCCCGGTATCTCACGTGAATCAAGAAGAAAATGAAAAACTAACAAATAAAAACATAACAATTGAAATGGTTTACAATGAAATACAAGAACTAAAAAAAGTTAATCAAGAATGTTTATTAAAAATCTCCGTGCTACAAAATGAAAATACAGAACTTAAAACAACAGTGAGTATATTAAAAAATCAAATTAATGTTTTGGAACAATCAAAAATCAATAATTCGATTGAGATTTTTAACGTGCCAAATGTCGACAATTCAACTGCATTGCAAGCAGCGTTAAACATTGTTCATGATGGTGTCGGCTACGACCTTGATGAACGAGATTTTGACTCTCTCTATGTAAAAAAGATAAAACCAAAGAAAAATGATGCTACTCCCACTAATGTTCTGTCTCTTAAACTAACCCGCCAAAATAGAGAAGAAATTTAAATATATATGGATGAGGAACAGCATAATATTCTTTCGCAAGGATGAGGGAGATATTGTTTTTAAAGTAAGGTGCTTCGAGGACCTCAATCAATTATAATAACTGCATAAAATCAAATGAAACAAAATAGCTCACCGAACGCAAGAAAGTATGCTGCTCTTCCTATGAATAAACTAATCTTCCATCAAAATATTCGTAGTATAAGAAAAAACTTCAATTTATTTTTAGCTCATTTAAACGCTTATAATTTTAATGCAGTTTTTATTATACTTACTGAAATCTGGTTGTACGACTATGAAATATCCAATTACAGTATTCCCGGTTATGAACCCTATCCCAATTGCAATAACTCATATAGCGCAGGTGGTGTCATAGTATATATTAAAAAAGAATACGAAAGCTATTGTAAAGTGGAAAAAATAAGTGTGATGAGCGCTGATATTTTAAAAATTAGATGCCGTATTTTTAACGAAAATTTTACTATTTTATGTATATACCGTCTGTATGAAAATAACTTAAATAAAAACGTTTTCATACGAGTAGAACAACTAAGTAACCTACTTAAAGATGTAAAGACACGAAACTTATTGGTTGTAGGAGATATAAATATTGATATATGAAAAATTAGTAATGACTCGGATAATTATCTGGCTTTAATGTCATCATTTGGCTTGAAATGTCTTATTATGGAACCTACGCAAATCACGGAAAAAACACAAACATGCATTGATCATATTTTTGTAAGATTAAATTCGCAATTTATACATAAATTAACGGGTGAAGTGCTTGGCTACAAAATTTTTGATCATTGCATGACTAATGTAAACATAGAAACCGTTCAAATCAAATAGTTTCGATAAATACTCGTATGTTCCTTTCAAGGAACACCACAGAATTGATTACAATAAACTAGTTGAGTGCTTAATGTTTGAATTCTGGGAGTCTGTTTATAAGGAAAGTAATCCCTCAGTAGCTTATGATCTATTTTTGAACACTCTTAAGGCTCATATTGTCAGTTGCACCAATATTAAAAAACTAGAAAATTCACCTTTAAAACGCATTAGGCCGTGGATTGAGATAGGTTTGCTTAAAAAAATAAATAAAAAAAACACGTTAAGGAAAAAATGCAAACGCCATCCTTGTAACCAAAATTTGAAAAAATACTATCTTAAACTAAGTGAAGAGGTCTTAACCTGTGGAATTAAGTCGGGATAAATATTACGCAAGTAAACTGCAAAACTGTAAGGGTAATGTGAAATATGAATGGAGAGTGGTCAATAACATCCTTAACAATAGAAAGAAACAAGAAAAAATTCTTATAGTCCATGTGGATGGTATAGAATTATCAGACCCAGTAGATATTTCTAATCAATTCAATAAATTTGTTGCTACTATCGCAATAGAATCGAACCCTTATCCGCCACAATACACTTGTAATTGTAATATGTATTCAGATATAGTCGAAGATACTTCTCAAAATAACAGTTTTGTTTTTCAACCTTTCACACCGATAGAAATCCACAAATGTATAATGTCTCTTGATAACAAAAATTTCTTGCACATCTGATGGCATAACTAACTGTCTTCTAAAACGTATTTCTTTATTTATTGCTGATGTCTTAAGTCACTTGTTCAACTTAAGTGTTAATTGTGGTACTTTCCCTGCGTCTTTAAAATGTGCTGAAGTCATTCCTCTATTCAAAAAAGGAAATCGTAGTTCAATAACTCAATATAGGCCCATCTCTATACTACCAACGTTGTGTAAACTTTTTGAAAAACTGATAAAAATACGCATAGTACATTTTTAAATAAAAACAAGTTTTTTAGAAACGAACAATTTGGTTTTCGCGAAGGGAGATCTACTGAAGATGCTATTCTAAAGTTGTGTAGTGAAATTTATGAAAGCTTTAATATGGTCAATCATGATATACTTTTGGATAAATTGTATAGGGCTGGACTAAGAGGTGCGATTCATAAGTGGTTCTCAACGTACCTATCAGAGAGAACTCAACGAGTAAAAATAGAAGGAATATTTAGCAGTCAGTTGAAAACCACAATTGGTGTACCGCAAAGTTCAGTTTTGGGACCAATCTTATTTTTAATATATGTCAATTCAATGTTTTACCAAAACTTCAGTAGTCGTATCATCGACAGCGTTGACATATGATAATAAAAGTGTTTTTGATTCAGTTGTTAAACTACATAGGGATTTGCTACTTAATTGTGATGTTATCTTCCACTCTAGCTCTTGTAAAAAAATGTCTTTATCTGTTCATACGTGTGGCAATACCAACTTCCACAACGATTTAGTGTGCTGTTCAAATTGTTTTCGATAGAAGGCGTTAAGAGTTATAAGTATCTTGGTGTCCTAATAGACAACAACCTGTCTTGGAAGACACATGTCGAAGAACTAAAAAATTACATGCTATCTGTCACTCGTAAAATATATCTCTTAAGAGTTCAAGAAAAATTCTACTAATGTTTTATTATGGACTTGTACACTCTAAGCTTCAATACGGTATTGCGAGTTGGGGTGGAACTTAAAACAGCACCATCGAAATTCTAAATATTGTCCAAAAACACATAATTAGAATCATTTGCAATAAAAATCGTCTAGCCCATACTTGGCCATTGTTTTCTAGCCTATGCATACTTCCAATAAAGCATATATACATCTTTAAGGTTCTTAAAGTTTATTTCATGGGAAGCGGCTACAGTGCTACTCAAAGAAGCTCGAATATATACAGACTTAGAGTAAATCATATGGCAATCGTTAGCATTCCAATTTCCAATAAAACTCATTGCTTGAAATTTTACACTGCGACAGCACCAAGGCTTTTTAATAAATTACCAATCGAAGTTAGATTTATAGTAAAACCCACTTTATTTTTTAGCGAAGTAAAACAATTTCTTTTTAGTATGGATAGTTCTACAGTCAACAGATTTATAAATACAGCCGTTTAATTTGTTAACTATGTAGTATATCTAAAATGTTTATAAAGTAATATTACCTGTTTTTCGTTATTATTCTTGTTTTATTTATCTTATTCTTGAATTTACCCCACATGAAATCTAAAAAATTATATTGAATTGAAGGATCATTCGACTCTAGTCACTTATGTGCTACAGAATGATCACTATTCTGTTTCTTAAAAAATCTTAGTCAAATTATTTTATTCTATTGTATTCAATATAAGTATCTTTATTGTGAATTATATTTATAAGAATTTGTACCAACTAGCATTTAAGAAATTGAAATAAAAAAATAGAAAAATAAAAAAAAGAGCTAAACTACATAAACTAAATAATTGAAAAAACATACTTAAAAAAATATTACGTATTAATTTTTTTATTTTTTTTTTTACTTTAAGGAACTTAACACTCAAGTAATACTCAGGGTATTACTGCTCTTAAAACTTGATCGTTAACAGTTGGGGAGAACTCGTTTACCCTGCTACCCTATTGGCTGAGTGGATTAAGCTGGTGTCTCTCTTTTCTGCATAGTACAGAGAGCGGCATTTGCTTTATTTCGAGTCAATCGCTGCGGAAGGTGTTATAAAATAGCAATCCACCCTCGGATGCACCCCTGATCTTTCCCCGAATGTGTTAGAGTATTACTCAGTAAATCCGTTTTCTTTTAACTATTGCAAAGTCTTTTAGGATACCCTCCACTCTCCTTCTTATTTTAAATTTTCTAAATTGCACCAGTCGGTTTTCTTTTCCGTTTTCCTTTTTTTTTATTTTAACAGGTTCAGTTACAAAAAAGTTATTTACATTTTCGGTTTATAGCAATTTTATTGTTTTAGTTAGATTTTTCCAGTTTTCGAACTAGTAGATTTTAGTGTTTGGAATAAATCGAGGGCTCCGAGAGAGAGAAAAAAAAAGAAAATGACTATTATAAAAAGAACCGATCCGAACCAAATTCTAATAGGATACCGGTTTTGGAGAGCTCGTGTTTTTCCCATTTGGAAGTAATCGTTTAGTTTGGAGACGACCTATGCGTTAAGGTTGGAAACAATCCACTTATCCGGACGATCTCCTCGCATGTTCTAATGGTTATGTCGGCATCCTTTACTTCACAGTCAGAATAGTAAACCGTGTTTCCATGGGAAGAGCATATTAACTCTTCTGTCATGTATGAACTATGAAGCAATGAAGTAAGTGCATCAATTTCTAGGCCGGTCCCTGTTCGGGCGGCAGTTATGTTATCATATAAGGATAACTAAAAAAAAACAAGAGTGGTGGGGACTTGGCCCGTACGCTGACTGATCGACTCACATTAAAACAAAAGTGAGGGTTGCACTTAATACAAAGCTTTATCAAATAAAGTTTACTCTTCTACCGATTAACTAATTCAACTCAAAAACACTTGCTTCTAATTTAGAGCCTACTTCATACATTCGCGTGCAAGGGTAATCGCATGAGCACTATTTGACTCTGAAAGACTTCGTCACATGAAGAATACGCCAAACGGGTGCGATCATGTTCCTGCACACTTATCCATTATGTGCTGACCCATACGAAGCATTGAACTTGGTGGATTTTCACTTTTTCACTTGTCATGGAATTCGTTTCTTTACTACAAATGGTCCTTAGGTCTTTTAAATGCAACGGTGGCTTAAAACTTGATACTTTAATTTACTTCTTAAAGTTCATATGAACTCGACTACATAGTTAAGCTATTATCAATTGTTTTTTAAATTTCTTAAAGATACATTTTAATTAAATTGATTTATTTGAATTTCCAATTTTTTTTTCTTTGTAACTGTGCTTATATTAATTAATTAACTTTTTATGCTGTACTTGTAGTAAAATATTCGATTGTACTCGTATTTATCAAAAAGTTATAGACTTTTCACGCATCACCCATAAAAGAGAAACCACTGTGCGATAGCCCTATTCGTTCACGAGTTATCGTGGGTCAAAAAAATTTCCACATACGGAGATACATACCCAAGCAATCCTAAGCTAATACATGTCCAGCAATCCTAAGCTCCATAGTAGAACACCTTTTCCCCCGAAGTACATCTACTATGTATCATATCATTAGGGAGACCAACACGGAGGACATCCCAATAGTCACAGCGGATGAACTGATAAACGCATGCAGGAAGATAGGCGACAGTAAAGCGCCCGGACCTGATGGCATACCAAATAAGGCACTAAAAGCAGCTATTCATAAGCGGCCAGACATGTTTATGGAAACAATTGAAAAATGTCTCGAAGAAGAAGTTTTCCCGGATGCTTGGAAACTACAACACCTAGTCCTGCTTCCAAAGGGAAACAAGCCACCTGGGGAACCGTCCTCGTATCGCCCAATATGCCTTCTAGACACAATAGGAAAGATACTATAACGGATAATATATGCTAGACTGCTCGCGGTAGCAGAAGAGAGAGGAGCACTATCAGACTTTCAGTTTGGGTTCAGAAAATCGCGGTCTACTGTTCAAGCCGTAAAAACTGTGGTCGACATTGCGGCCGAAGCGATACAAGGAGAAAGATGGCGGTATGGTACAAAAAAATACTGTGTAGTGGTGACTTTGGATATCAAAAATGCCTTTAACTCGGCAAACTGGGCGTTCATCAGAAAATCACTAGCCAGTATGAATACGCCATATTACTTGCTGAGGATAGTAGAAAACTACTTTACCAACAGAGAACTGAGGTATGAAACTGATGAAGGGTTGAAACAGCGTTTCAGCTGGGGTTCCACAAGGATCAGCACTCCTATGGAACATTATAGTGCTAAGGCTTATGTTGCCGAGAGGAGTTCAAGTAAACGGATTTGCAGACGACATTGCCGTCGTTACGGTGGCAAAAGCAATAAAGGAGATAGAGTCAGCCACAAGCGATCATTCGCATCAAAGACTGGCTAATATCTGCCGGTCTAGAATTAGCGGACCATAAAACGAAAGCTGTCTTAATTACCAGTAGAAGAATTGTGGAATACGCCAATATACGGGTGGGACATCAAATAATCCGATCGAAAGAATCAATCAAATACCTTGGAGTAATACTTGATAACAGATTACAGTTCGAAGCACATGTAGAGTACTCCAGTAACAAGGCTTTACTGCTGCAAGGAGCACTTTCTAGAATACTACCAAACATTGGTGGACCTGGATATGCTAGGAGGATTCTCCTATCTAGAGTAGTCAGCTCAGTCCTCTTACACGCTGCTCCGGTCTGGGCGGGGGCACTCGCCATAAAAGCAAACAAGAGAAATCTGTTGTCCGCATACAGGCTCAGTGCATTAAGAGCGATCTGTGAATTTCGAACAATCTCGGATGAAGCAGCCTTCGTGATAGCAGGAATGGTTCCGATCGACATTCTCGCGGACGAGATGTTGAGAGTTTATAATAGAAGAACCCCAGGGCGACAAGATGCAGGTGAAATTGCAAGAATAAAAGGAGAAGAGCGAGCGGCTTCAGCAGCCATCTGGCAAGCCAGGTGGGATAATAGTACAAAAGGCAGATGGACCTACAAGTTGATCCCGAACATCGAGACCTGGACTAAACGAGCACATGGCGGCGTGCAAATACTTGCACCGATTCGGACACGATAGCTCCCCTTTGTACCCAGAATGCTCAAACGAGGAGGAAGATACGGAGCACGTCATATTTCATTGCCGGCGTTTTTCGCAGTGGAGAATTAATCTGCCTAGTCCAATACTACACATAGACCAAATGTTGCAGTCGGAGGAAAATTGGATGGAAATCGGCACATTTGTGATAATTGTGCAAAACGAGCTAAGAAGAATAGAAAAAATTAGAAGACCTGAAGAAGCAAATACAAGAAGAATAGCATGATCTGCTAACCAGCCCCGCGAAGAGATACCTAACGGCAGTCCCGCGGGGAGAGCGGTTGAAGGACGTAGGGGTGTGGATTAGTACGTAGGCGCACTCCTGGCATCGAATATTCGGGTGTTGCGAATCGTGCTTGTTGGTGACACGGGTTACCGCATCCTTAGAAGATTACCACATCCATTGGCGTAACCAAAACACACACACACACACACTCACACACACACACACACACACACACACACAGATACATTTTCTTAAAAACTGTCTAAAAACCATTCAACGCAAAGATACCGGCAAATTTGAATTTTCGAGGTGAACGTAAGATCTTCCCGTCTCGGCATTCAATAAAAAAAATTTTAAAATTTAAAAAAAAATAAAAATTCAATTTATAAAACTGAAATTTAACCAGCTATAAAGTACTTGATATTGTTGGTATGTTTGCAAATAGTACCATCCATTAATAGTGGCTGGATTTCTCGTTTTAACGACTGCAGATAGCATTTAATTTTTAAGCATTATTCGGAGTAATGAATAACACCAGCATTTATTTTGTGTACATCAGACTTGAAACGGTCAGAAAGGCAGTCTCTAATCCATTGAGTCTCTCGTTGAACTATGTATTGTGTATGCAATTCTAATAAGAAGGCTTTCAGCTAAACTCTGCCAAAAGCAATTAAAACTATCAAAGGCACTTATCTAACTTTCACCAGATTGGTGTAGAATTCTTCCAAAAGAAACTGTTTATCCTGCTCTAATGGGTTTCTGGTATTGCTATACGGTTTTGTGTTTATTAACGAGAAATTAGTTAACGTGATAGTCCTGGATAGAAAGTCACGTCGACGGTATGCTAATAATTATGAGATGTTCAAAATAGCCCATATACGAGTATGTCGATAGCGGCTTAAGTATCAACATACTCGTATTTTGCTTGAGCGTATTTATAATCTGGGTTGAGTTAGTTTCTGAATGTCGGAGTTACCCAGCATTGGATATGGTATATTAAACTCGTCCGCAATAACGATTTCGGTATAAGTTTACGGCGATACAATTTCTTGTAGGGAGTCAGACTCAAACTCATTAAAAGTTAAATTGCTATTCAATTTAAAGCTTCTGTAAATAAAGCAGTAGTAAATAAACTTCTTACAGATATACAATTTTTACTGCATGAATCTGAATTCCGGGTCCACATTAGGGTGGACTTTGGTGGACAACGTTACTGCTCCGATAAGTAATTAAAACTGTGCGGGAAGAATAATGACACTTTTTAGATTAGATTTCATTTTTATTTCGTATAAGAATTTTTACATAAGGTTTGTTACCGCACATTTAATAATACAGGGATTTGATAATACAAAGTATCTTGCCACTGAAATAGTTGTTGAAGCATTTGAATACAAAAATTTATTAACAAGAAAGAATCATTAGAAGGAAAATTAGACAAAACCTTCCATAAGAAAAAAAAAAACTAAATAAATAAAAAAATAAAAAAAAATAAAAATAAATAAATAAATACGTAAACAAGTAAACAAGTAAACAAGTAAATAATTTAAGAAATAAATAAATAAATAAATAAATTATAAATAAATAAATAAGTAAATAAATAAATACCTAAACAAGTAAATAATTTAATAAACAAATAAATAAATAAATAAATAAGTATAAATAAGTAAATAGAAATAAATAAATAAATTAACAAAAATTGTAACCAATTAAAGAAACAAATATAAGCAAATGTCGCATTTAGCTATCAAACAATTCATTAATTAGCGGGTTATCAGGGAAGTTACATCTTATTACAAAATTTGACCTAATTTTTGCGATTCTTTCACAAATCAATTCAACATTCGCTTTGTTGTGTAGGTCTACTGTTGAATGATTCCAGCGTAAGCTGAGCATCATTTTTAGGACTTTATTTTGACATGTCTGCAGTTTTTTTATGTGGCATTTTGCGCAATCCCCCCAAACTTGGCATCTATACAAAAGAATAGCCTGAAAAATAACTTTGAAAATTATGATCTTGTTTCTGTTGAGAGCGCTGATTTTCTATTGATAAATGGGTATAACATTTTAGTAGCCACCCCTACTTTCTTGATCGTTTTAGTTGTGTGTTCGTTAAATAACAACTTTGTATCTAGCTGAATACCTAGATATCTGACATGGGGATCCCAAGGGATATTTACTCCATTAATTTGTAACCGGTTAGTAGGCAGAAAGCAATGTTTTCTTTTTCTAGTGAAAAACATAGCTTGCATCTTCGCTTCATTCCATTTTATTTTCCATTTTGTGTAATACTTTTTTAATACTTCCATCGCATTATTGAAATTGCTTTCAATATTGAAAGCAAACTCATGTGACGAAAATACTGCAGTATCATCAGCAAAAATGGCTACATGGCAATAGTGGAAAACAGGTAAATCGGCCGTGTAGATATTATACAAAATTGGGCCTAACACAGAACCTTGAGTAACACCAAAATCAAAAGTTATTAAGTTTGAGACACCACTATTAACATAGACCTTAAAACAACGACTAGATAAGAAACTTTGAACTAACTTACAAATATAGGACGGAAAATTAAATTGTATCATTTTGTAAATCAGACCATCGTGCCAGACAGTATCAACTGCTTTTTCGATATCTAGTAAAAGCATTCCAGATGATTTACCTGCGGAGCGATTTGTTTTCACAAAGTTGCAAATTCTAACTACTTGATGTGAGGTGTTGTGATGTTGCCTGAAGCCCAATATTTCTTTAGGATAATTATTATTATCTCAGATATGTTTTAGTAACTTTTCCTTAATAACTTTTTCTAATATTTTGCTTAGACTACAAAGCAAACTTATTGGCCTATAACTTTCTACACTTTCTGGTGGCTTACCAGCTTTAAGCACCGGGACAATTTTGGCTAATTTCCAAGCCTCTGGAAAATACCCAATCTTCAGGTAGGCATTTATGAGGAAAGTTAAATATTTTATTCCGGATTTGGACAACTGCTTTATATAGATATTAAGTATGCAGTCAATACCTGCTTTTCTTGTTTTTAAATCATTGACTATAAATTGAATATCTTTCTCTGATGCGAAATTTACAGGAGATATTGGAGCGCTTCTATTTAAAAAAAATACTCTTGAACTGTGGTGTTCACAATATTATCTGTATTTGCATCACCAATAAATCTGGAGATGTTATTGTTTCTGGCAAAGTTCAGTGCAAGGGCATTTGCTTTGTCCGCATCCGAAATATAGGTTCTAACAGTATCTTTTAAAAATGGTAATTGCCTTTTTCTATTTTTTATTACCTTCATAATGTTCCATAAAGGTCTAGCATTTTTTTTCCAATGAGTTCAGCTTTCTGTTCCTGTTTTTATTGCGAGCCTGTGATATTCCTAGGGCAATGATCTTATTGATATTTGATACCGCATATCTGTAAAGAAGGTCCTGATATGTCTGCCAGTTTTTCGGTAAACGTTTCTTATTTTTATTAGATCTAAAATATAGGGGGGAAGTTTTATGTTAACTTCACTTATAGATTTCTTTGGAATACTATTTTCAGCAGCATATTAAATTTCCGAAAACTGTTTTAAAATCGCATCGACATTTTCTTTACTGGAAATAGCTTCTACGTTGTCAATTGTACCTCGAAATATATTATTGATCTCAGATCTGAAACGTGCCCAGTTCGCATTTTTCAAATCTTGGGTTAACTTGACTTGTTTAACCGCTGCGCAATAAACTTTGCAAAAAACAGGAGTGTGATCAGAACTAAGGACATTAAAAACAGTTGGCTGTGATATTAAGCTAGGAACATTAGTAATGAACAAGTCTAGAACCAATGGCCGGCCACGGGAACTACAAGGGAAATAGGTGGGATTAGAGGGAAACATTACAGAAACTGGTAGGTTAACACATAAATCAGACAGAATATTTCCCCAAGACTTAGCTATTGAACAACCCCGGTCCCTATGTCTGCAGTTAAAGTCTCCTCCAAAAAGTACTTTTCCGTTCAAGGAGAATAACTTGCGAAAATCATTTTTGACGGCGATTCTTTTGTAATTTGAAACCCGGCGCCAGGGAAATATACACAAAATACTTTTAACTGCTGCTGGTTACTTAAATTTATTTCAATACCAATGTTTTCTAAGTAGCGCGTACTCACTACAGGTAAAAGCGAATGTTGGATTGATTTCTTAATTAAAATGGTAACACCAGCACCTCGACTATTTATTCTATCGTATCGACAGCATTTATAGTTAGGTGTGGATAGATTGTGATCATTTTGTAACATGGTTTCAGTGGCCATAGCAATGTCAATGTTGCTACTGTTTAAAAAAAAAAATTCGATTTCTAGTTAACATATTATTTATCATTAGAGTATAAAAACTTAGTCGCTAAATGTGCGATAACATTGAATTGGTCAATTTTATTTTTGCATACTGATAATTTCGTTATCATCTCCATACAAAGGGAATTTATCTCCTCTGCCGTAAACAATGCGTTGAAATTGTTGTCTAAAGTGTTGCCACAGATGTAGCTGGGAAGTCTGCTAGGTATATCGGTATGACCACGGTATATGTTTTTGCATGCGCTCGCGTAGCTTTCCCTCGTACTTGTTCGTTGGTATTCAGCCTGAATTTCGCTTTTGTTGCTGATTTCATTACTTCGCCGGGAGAGTGCAGGAAAATCTGTCATAGACGCGAATGAGACTTGTGTGGATGCGGGTTGTGCAGAAACACGTGATGCATGAAAAGCTTTTGGTTGCAAAGAGCTTTTGAGCTTCGTGGATTTTTCTTTTAGCTCTACATATTTAGTTCTGCTACCACATGTTGGATCTGTTGATTTGTGCGATCCTCCGCAATTTGCGCATTTATGTGGGGCAGTATTTTCACACTCAGCAGTCTTATGTAAACCGGCGCAGATGGCACAGTAAGTCCTAATGTGGCAATTTCTCTCCCCATGGCCAAACATTTGGCAGTTACGGCACTGAGTAAGCTTACCTTTTAATTTTTTCTGGTAACTCCAATTCACCTGTGTATGAAATATAGCACGATAGCGTTTTTTTAAATCAGCCAACTTTACCGACCCAGTCTCAAACGAAACAATGTAGATAGTGTCACAGTATTGCTCGAAATTTCTTTTTACTTTTTTTATATCAGTACATTTAAGACTAAGTTTTATAAGTTCGTCTTTAAGTAATTGTGTTTCCATATCGTCCATGCCGTGGAGAATTACCTTAAAAAAACTAATACCTTTAATGTCATGTGAAAAAAATTTACATTTTTCCTCCTTCAATTGGCAGATTATTGCATTATACGTCGCAATGGAGTCACACACGATTTTAACACCGATTGATATTTTTTTAGTACAATAGTCAGTGGAACTGACTATGGGGGGAATAAACACTTTTTTGGATGACACACTGGGCACGATTACATCATTCATGTCATCAATATCACTGTCCGGATGGCATTGCAGTGGACTCCAGTAATTCGTTCTGGAGTCCTTACGAGCACTTCCAGTTTTCATTGCGACACGATATCTTTTATCCGTGGAAAAAGGAATGTCCCCTTTATCAGGGGATCTTACGCGTTTGGGAATTTTTTTTATTTATTTATTTATCTACTTTTTTTAGGGTTTTTTTTTTGTTTGTTCTATACGCTTTTTTTTAAGTCCAGATAAACCAGGGCGAGAGACAAGTTAAATGATCTGCTTAGGCTAAAGCTCCGGGATGACTGAATAATGACACTTATTCTTATCCAGGAAGTTTCAGATTTGAGTGTTTCACTGAGTTTAAAAATAGCTGGTCATGTACTCAAATTCTGAGCCCGGGTATTTTTCCAATATCCGCTCTGAATTTCCGTCATTGTGTTAGCAAACTCAAAAAAACACTAACTCCAACGATTGCAAGCTCTGATGATTCCTTATTGCAATATAAGTAGAAAAAAGTTGAAGTAAAATTGAACTCAATTTTTGGAGTGACAAGTTGAGTGACGACAACATCAAAGCATTATAACTAACGTACCTCCCACATATTTAAATTAAATTTAAAAATCCTTTAAAAGATTTATAAGGTATTAATTACTACAATAATTTCGGTTTTTATCGAAGCGAAGTGAAACTACTCCTTGAAAATCAGCTACTACATACAATACAGAGTGTAGTCGATCCGTCCAAACTTTCAGGGATGAGAGATTTTGGTGAAGGTAGAAAAGAAATTTATGTTGTGAGGTCTATTTTAGTTGTCCCCTGAGATACAAGGGATTGGATACATATGGTATTGTATTTTAATACTCGCATCGTTTAGTTTTATCTTGTTTTCATTAAAAAAAATTTTAATTTTTAATTATTTTAAAGGATTTTTTTCCTTTAAAAAATATAAGTTATGAGATACTTGAAGGCAAAAAAGCAGAATGTATGTAACTGAAATATCAGTCTAACGCTTCTTTTAGTATTTAGTTTAAAACAATGTTTTTTTTATTTTTACTATTTTTTTCAAGAAATCTGAGCATTTAGTTCAGCACGGAATACCTGCCTGTATTTTCTGGTTCAAGATACGCTTTTCCATAGCTTCCTATATAAAATTTTAGTATTTCACGGAATTATCTGAAAAGATGCCTATGAAAGCTTTTATTCTATCATTTATGCCAGAATTTACCTTAGGCCGCCCACGTCTAAAAATAATAAAAAAAAAACTTATTTTTCTTCTAGTGCTATTTCTATAACATTATTTATACAAAACATATGATCTTTTGCGGAAATTACGGTTCAGTGCAAGTTTTCTTTTTTTCGATAATTTTATCTCAACTAAAAAAGCGTAAGTAGTTTCTCGGTCAAAGTGGGCATATCCGTAAAAGTGAGATTGGATAGGAAAATTCTACTGATAATGCTTTATTGTATTTATTGAATTATAACAAATCTTAACCCCATAATTTTCTTCTAGATAAATTCTAAGTATCTATAAAAATGGACTTAAAATATTGCCCCGTTATTTACGATTTCACCCACCAATATAGATAGAGAAATTTATTCACTCGGTGGTGAAAAATTTTAATCTTCTCTATTGGGTACTCGACATGTTATACGAGTAATCGAGCTTTTCTGAAATATTTACTTGGCCGTTTTTTTTAATGGAGTTGCCATTCCATTAAGATGTGAAGGCTTTCGTTGAGAGAATTATTTTTAGATCCAATAACAATAAGTAATAAATAATAAAAAAAACCGTTAGGTAGAAAATTTATTCACTCGGTGGTGAAAAATTTTAATCTTCTCTATAGGGTATTCGATCAGTTATAATGGAGCTTTTCTGAAATATTTACTTGGCAGTTTTTTTAATGGAGTTGTCTTCCGTTAAGATGCGAAGGGTTTCGTTGAGAGAATTAATTTTAGGTCCTATGACAATAAGTAATAAATAATAATAAAAAAAACCGTTACCCAGATGTCTTGTAGAATTATCATAAATAAACCAGAAGACAATTTTCAAATAATGGCAATTGTTTCGACGCACGTCAAGTATCAGATGGGTAATCAGCATTGTAACATAGCATAGTTTTCGGAAAAAAAAAATAAAACCAAATAATTTTTATAAAGTCCAATAACAAGTCCTATTAGAGTACCTGCACTAAAAGGCAGAAAATCCATTAGGTCGGTATTTCAGCTTAATACTGTCATTGCTGACTTCACACCTCACGAAGCCATGACAGACATCTACGCGCTTAGTTTCCATTCGATATGCATTTAATGCTTAATGCAGGATACACCTGTTATAGGAGTGTGTGGAACTTAAATTCGCATGTATATACATATTTAAGCATATAAAACATGTCAGCGTCACAGTCGTCTTACTCCTGCATTATACTTGTTGAGTTCTTTACCGACTTTCGTGGGACAGCGTGCACTCTCCATAGTCATCCTTCACAAACGGAAGAGTTTGGCTGGGATGCCAAAACTAGACATCGTTCTGTTTAGCTCGTCTCTATAGATGCTGTCAGACGCGGCCTTAAAACCTATGAGTAGGTTCCGATTTGAAGCTCATGAATTTTTTCCCAGATCTGCCATAGTGTGAATATTTGGTCGTTGGTGGACTTTCCTGACTTAAACCCACACTGATATGAACCAATCATCTTGTTGACGAACGGCTGATGCTTTCGTGAGTTTAGTTCTCAACTAGACTTCTAAACTGGTCGAATATGTAGTTCAACTCTGATTTATTCTCCATAAGGTTCAGACAGTCATATCAAAAAATATCGCGCAAATTCTATTTCGCGTTCTTGCGATTGATACAAAAAAACATATATGATTTCCAGTTTTATAATCTATGAAATTTATTACTCAAAAATACAACTAGCACAAACTTCCGAAGATCCAATACAAATTACAAAATCGCAGTTGATCTTATATATAAGTTAAATTTAGCTTACTAAGCTTTTCTTACACTCCCACAGATATGCACATGCAAAATTTGAATCGAGTGGAGAAGAAGAAAAGGTTTGGAAATTCAATGCTCGTTTTGCATTGAATTTTCTATTTCTTTTATAATAACATCGGTTGCGTAATTTTTTTCATTTGGCGGATAATCTGACGTACATTTCTGTAACTTCTTCGTCGTTTATTTTAAAATTCTCCTGAATTTTGTTTTTAACATTGACATTGATGAGTTTATATCTTTTAGGAAATGTTTAAAACGATATTGTAAATTTTTTATTTTGTTAAGATTATTTTTATTTTCTAATTTAACATCAGCTAATGTCATATTGTTGGTAAAATTCGTAAACTTTCTATCTATTGGATTATAAAATCGGTGTTGGAAGATTCCCTTGATGTTTGGCAAATAATAGTATAAAATTTATAATATACAATTACTAAAATGTATTTAGGGGTTAGGCCACTCTAGAAGCCGTAAAAATAGGCTTTTTGTGATTTTTTTCAAGAATAATACAATATATTACAAAATAAATCGAGTTTAGAAAGGTAGAAGTGTATTACTCATATGATTGACTGTAAAATATATTTTTTTATAAAATAATTTATTTAAAAATGGCGGCCGTGCAGCGTTTCTCAGATGACCTCTCTTTTTTCGGAAGGGTCTACGACCGTACCAAGAGCTCTGTAAATTTTGAGTTATGATGAGTCAATAAATTTTTTTTTATTATGCATAACAACAGCTAGAAAAGTGCGTATAATTTTTTTTGATTTACTGATTTTTGGCCGAATGGCGCACTTTCAAAATCAAACTTGCAAAATTCGCAGAAAAATCGCCAGAAAATTGTTAACAACAAATGAACTACGTCATACAAAAAATCCTACGTACGTATTTTGACAATATATTCTTAAAGATCTAGTTAAAATTTGAAGTGAATGGGTCGAAAATTGTTCAAGTTATGGTTGCGGCTAACTTAAAAAATGCAGTTTTGAGATAAACGCGTTTAAATTTAGGCTAGTTATAGACAGCCTGTCTGGCGGCCTTCTACTATACTTTACAAAAACAAGTACTTCGAGATATTTCCCGGCCATAATCGTTTATGAAATCATTTTTGAGATCCTAAGGGACATTGAAAACAATAAAAAAATTTACTTTTTGAAAATCCTAGAGTGGCCTAACCCCTTAACGCGTTCCCAGTTATACTTAAATTTCATTCATCACTTACTTACATTTATGAAAATACAATAATTTGAGTTCTTAATTATAGTTGTTTCTTCGTCTAACAATTGGATTTCAGTTCGATTGTTCATAATTAATTTGCAATGTTCTTTAAAAGTAAAATGTTTCATTTAGTAATTTCTAATTTAAATATAAGCAACATTGTTTTATTCCAGTACGGTTTCTTTAGGATAATTAATTTTTTTTTGTCTTCATTTGGTATTATCACAATCATTTTTAAAAGAATTCTTTCTAATTCTTTTGGAGTTTTTACGGCAAATATTGAAAAATTATCTTTATATTTATGAGTAGTTATGCCTCGTCTAAAGCATTTTATCTTATTTAAATGTATGTTTAAATATTTTGATTCAATATCCCACGTCTCGTTAAAGTCAGGTTATTTGCGCATGTTCTATAATTTAAAATATTTATCGTAATACAAATTTTGTAGAATGGTTTAACTAGATAAACCATTTATCTGTCGTAAAATTATTTCTCTACTTTTTTTAAAATGTAAAATACGCAAACAAACGTGTTTGTCAAATCCGAGCGAAGGAAAGGACTGTGCAAAATTTATCCAACAACAATTTATAACTATAAGCTGATTAAACGGTCTGTTAAAACTGATTTAAATTAGTAATGCGGTTGCTGTTATTGTCATAATTTCTACATTTTTAAAATTGTTTTCAATATCTAATATATCCTCTTCATTAATTGTATCGAAAAGTCATTTTGATGCATTTCCTTCAATATTTACTAATTTCTTAAAAATTCTATTGACCTCTTTTAGATATATGCAGTCTTCACAAATTTCATTTGCTATTCACATATTATTTTCTTTAACTGAATTTGTATTTTGTCGTACCAGTGGTTTTCGTTGTCGAATGTATTCTCTTATTATAATTTCTTATAGTTTGTTGTTTGGTTAATTTTCTGTATTTTCCTAATAGGGTACTATGAAATCTTTCAGTATCGGGAATTCCGACTGTGACTATTAGACTTGGTAAAATGTATTTCTATATTCTAATTCTGTGAACAAAATCAATTGTATCTTGTACTTACTTAGAATTTCCTCTTTTATAGGAATGTAGTCTAACAATTCTTCCTCTCCTGAATGAACTGTAGCCACTGTTACCTCATCGCATTCTTCCGTAATAAATAACATTCCTAAATCTGAATGTGAATCATCGTCTTCCGATTTTTTATAAAATTTCATTGATTTATACCCCTATTGCGAAAGTCAAAAAATAAACGATAAACGATAAATGTCAAAAAATTTGAGTAGTTGGCATTGCGATTGTCAATTATCAAAGATTGATTGATTATCGTCAATTTGTTACAAATTTCCATTTTGAAATGGAATTTGCTGATGTTAGTTTGTCAACAAATGTCATGTTTCATTCACAATAGTCAGTTTATTCACAATAGCCACAAATTATATCAAATGAGTTACACAATACCGAAAATTGTTTTGATTAATAAATTTGCCAATCGTCAATTGGTTGATAATTGACACTCGCAATAGCGGGTGTTAGTAGTGTCTATTGCATTCCCCTTTTAAAACTTCGTCTTCGTTATGTGCGAGTCAAGAAAATATGCCACGATTATATTTATATTTTTTGTATTAGGATTGATAGGCTGAAGTGAATATATTTCGTTTACTGTTTATGGGTGGTTACCAAATTTTGAACTTTGTTTATTTAAGTGAATGGTTCCCCCATCAAGATTTATTAGAGTATTTAAATTATTTAGTAAATTTATACCTATTATAAACTGATATGCTCCGTAAAGAAGTCTTTTGCCTTTATATCTGACTATAGCGTTTGAAAGGGTTTAGAATTCAGTGGATGCAAGTGAACGAGTATGTGCTTCATATGTAAAGATGCCTTTGCTGAATTCATCTAATCTATCGTCAAGATCACGCTTTGATCCCGTATCTACTAAGGCTATATGCATATGTTTCCCCAGAAAGAGTACCCAACAAATCAACACATATCACAAAAGCTTAAATACATCTTTGCAACTGAAAATGTATCTGCAGTAAGGTCGCGCACATTTGATATTCGCGGTGATGTAGAGGTTTTTTGCACGTCATTAAATGTCATTACAGGAATATTAAAAAAAGTTCATTGACCCATGTACGTGAGTATTACGCACAACAGCTGTTTGACACCGAGATTTCTTCATCTCCTGAGACAAGTTTCCTTGACACTAATCTACAGTCATTTGGATTTAAAGCAACAAGGAATAAAATGCAAAAAGTTTTTTTTATATTTTTCGTTTATTTCTAACTCCAACTAAACCCGGATTTTAGCCAAAAAATCATCTTCTAGGACGAGGCTTGATTTTTTGTCAGCAGCTATGTCAGCTAGCAAAATTACCATTATTGGAGCGAACACAAACCACAAGTGTTCGCCCAAGCATCAATGACTGCTAGGTGCGGTATATCGCATGGCGGCATCATAGGCCCTTATTTCTTTCGAAATGAGGAACGAGACAGTTTTAGTTTAGTTTTAAATGCATTTTATTATATTAATCATTAATTCTTACATACTACCAAAAATGCTTAAATGCTAGCTTAAAATTACTTAACAATTTTATATTAACTTACTGGCCCCACACAGGCACTCCAAGCTACTCTAAATTCTTATATCTATGTCTTTCGACTATATTTACATACATTTTATTGAAAAATATATTTTGTATACTGTTTTTTTTTTTATCATCTACGCGCGCCTAAGGGGTTATGATAACCTTTTACTGTTTCCAGGGCGCGGGAGGAAAGATAGAAGGAGGAGAAAGGAAAGCATTGTTGTGATGTAGTGCTTTGAAACTCAGGCTAAGAAAAAAATTGTTAACAAAAACTTAGCGTATGGACTTAATTTTTTATAAAAACTTAATATCTAACTTAAAATAAATCTTAGTCTACCTAACCTACATACACAATACACACACATAGATATTATACACAATTATATACATACATTAGTATACACAAAGGTATATACTAATATATGTATATATAGGGTCCGCCAAAAATGTTTTTTTTTTTTTGAAAATGCTGTAAAAAAAAACTACTGAATATTTTCTCAAATTTCTTTTTTTATTTGAAAGTACAATCCTTCCGGTTAATAATGGAAAATAATTTCATTCAAATGGATCGGTCCAATTTTTAAGCACATTATCGATTGTGTGCAGCTGTATTTCACCAATGGCTTCACGAATATTGTCCTTTAAAGCGTCAATTGTCTCTGGCTTGTCGGCGTAATACTTACCTTTTACGGCACCCCACAAATAATAGTCCAATGGTGTCAAATCGCAGCTCCGGGGTGGCCAAACGACATCAGTTCTGCGGCTGATAATGCGATCTTCAAAAACAGGGCGCAAAACATCGAGTGTAGCTTCGGCTGTGTGGCACGTAGCGCCGTCCTGTTGAAACCAAATGTTGCCAATATCCTCCTCTTCAATTTTTGTGAACAAAAATTCGTTCAACATGGCCCGATAACGATCGCCATTGACTGTAACGGCCATTCCTTGCTCATTTTGGTAGAAAGATGACCCAAATCCGCACCAAACAGTGACTCGTTTTGGGTGTATCGGCTTTTCAATGTATGCGTGCGGGTTTTCTGTGCCCCAAATGCGACAATTTTGCTTGTTTACATACCCGCCAAGATCAAAATGAACTTCATCTGAAAAGATGATTTTATTGGCAAAATCGGCATCTTCTCTAAGTCGATCGCAGGCCCACTTAGCGAAGCGTATACACAACCATATTCGTTCAGCGGAAGGATAAAACTAATTATATGTCAAATCAGACATGAGCTAAATGTTACCATTCACGAAATAAGCACTAGTTGAAAAAAAAAAACGTTAGATGGCGGACCCTATATTTCCCAAATGCTAACCTAAACCTATGTAAGTTGGCCATCGCCAACATTTATGATTTTGTACATATGCTTGCAACAACAGCTGACAATAATAGTGGTTTTCCAAGAACTAATAAATTTCCAATATTTTTTTAAGATTCCATATGTAAATCAAACGCGATGTTCTTCAGTTTGATTTAATATAATTCAACTTTTATTGAAATAAAGATAATAATTAATTTATTTAATTCGGTAAAAACACAAACTCAAAACTGAGGTTAATTCTCCTTGTGTGTGTGTCAAGAACTCCAGGGCAAGAGCTTGTGAGATATGTATTGACGTTTCTAAGTGACATCCCTCTCCTTTTGGAATTTCTTGACAAATAAAGTTATTTGCAACAGGTTAGACGCTGGGGTGGTTTACTTGTCCTCCCTGGTTGTATAGGTTTGTGAGGAAGACATTGATGTAGTCAGCGACTGATCGTGAACCTTGAGATTTAATGCAGAGTGAATTTGGTTGTGTGGGCTTGGTGGTGCTGTTTGTGAACTCTGGAACTACGGTGGTACGATAATAGGTGGTTTTTGTTGCAAATCAACATCTGGGATGCTGGTTGGTGGTGAACGAATGTCAGCTTCGGTGGGTTTTATGTTGCAAGTATTGCGATGGAAAGTATTTCCTCCTTTGTCACGGATTATGTAAGACCTGGGATGAACTTGATCTATAACGACTGCTGGTTTCCACTCCTTTGAGCTCTAACTCTAGTGACGACGTTTTGTCCCGGATGCAACGACTTGTTTTGCAAAGTTCCTTTATTTGCATATTTGGCTTGTTTTTGTCGTTCTTCTTTGAGTAATTCAGGTACGTCTGGTGAGTTGGGTTTAAGAATAAGTGATGATATAGTTGATGGTAATGGTGATCTTAAATTTCTTGCGTAGAGTCGTTGTGTAGGACTTCCGAGCTGGCCTCTGAGAATATTCACGTTGTTTAGAATTCCTAAGTGGAAATCGATGTCATCATAATTGCATTTCTTCAGAATATTTTTAGCGGTCTGGACGGCTCTTTCTGCAAAACCGTTTCCTTTTGGGTGATAAGGGGAACTGGTCCTATGGCTGAATTTTCATTCGGTTGAAATCTGGCGATGAAAACTGTGGGCCGTTTTCGGTTTCCAGAATGCGTGGAATGCCATGGCTAGAAAACTCGGTTTTTAAAAATTGAATGACATACCTCGTTGTAGCTTCTTTTAGCTTTGTAAAGTTGATGTAACCTGAATAACTGTCTGTAATGACTATATAATCTTCACCATCAAAATAAAATAGATCTGCGGCTGCTATTTCAAAATGGTGAATTAGCATTTCCTTGGTTCCCAACTCAATTTTGTTGTTCTGTCGTTGGTAAACTTGACAAGCCGCACACTTTTTAATGTAACTGGCAATGTCGGAACTCATGTTTGGCCAAAAAATAAGATCTCTAGCTTTTCGCACACATTTTTCGTAGCTAAAGTGGCCGTTATGAATAAACCTGAGCACTTCCGCTCTCATTTGTATTGGTATCAGAGTTTTCTGTGCTTTAAATACTCGTATAATTTCGTTGTCTACCGAAAGTTCTTCTCTGAAATTCCAATATGGGCTTATACTCTTTGGGAGGCTTTTAATTCGTAGAGGGCCAGCTATTCATGATGTAATGTTTGAGTTGAATGAGTGTCTCGTCTTGCTTGGTAAGTTTGATTAGTCGTTTAAACTCGTTATCAGACATCGAAAGAATGAGCTGGATTTGTAAGTCTTGTTCTCTGTAATCTTTCTCTGTGCTATTTTCGCAGTCGCTTATACACAACTGTTGGGTTGTATGTGAGAAGGCTTAGTCGAATTCTTTTGAGTCGCGCAGAGAGGAGTGGATTGATTTTTGAAAGATTACTTCCAATGGCTTGAGGTCGGATTCAATCACTATAGTTTTTCCCCACACATATTCGTGAAATTTCTCACAGCCGAATTTGATTGCGAGTGCTTCTTTTTCCAATTGTGAGTAATGTGTTTGACATTCGGTTAGTGCTCTTGAGGCAAATGCTACGGGTTGTTCTTTTTGCGATAAAACTGCGCCTAATGGCGTTGAACTGGCACCGACCTGCAGTTTGACGTCGTCGTCTGGATTGTACAATCGGAGCACAGGTGGTTCGCTTATTTTTGCCTTGAGCGTTTCAAAGGCTTGTTGTTGGTCGACTTCCCATATCGAAGGTGTCGATTTTTCCAGGAGTGAGCGGAGAGGTTTTGTGATGGATGAATACTTTTTTATAAACCTGCTGAGGTAAGTGAATTTTCCCAAAACTCGAATTAATTCCTTTCTGTTTGTTGATATTTTCAGTCGTTTGATTGCTTCTGTTTTCTCGGGATCTGGGCTCATTCCCTTTTCGCTAATTATGTGACCCAAGAAGTTAATTTTTCATTGGTCGAATTTGCATTTTAATTTATTCAGTTTTAATCCATTTTCATTCAAAATCCTGGTTACAAGCTCTGTGGTTCATCGCAAGCTTTTGATTGATTTTGCATGGATTAGAATATCGTCCATTGACACCTTTACATTAGGTATTTTACCAAATAAAGTTTGCATTATCTGTTGCAATATTTCGGGGGCCGAGCAAATTCCGAACGGCAGCCTCTTACAACTGTAGGGTTTTCAAGCACAAAACAACCGTTAAAATTCACAACCTCACTTTCCGAAGGAAGAAGTGAGACACAATATCAAAACGAAACACACCTGAGTTTCAAACCACTACATCACAAACTTTCTCCTCCTTCTATCTTTCCGCCCGAGCCCTAGCAATAGTATAAGGGTATTCATAACCCCTTAGGTGCGCGTAAATTATAAAAAAAAAAAAAACTAAATTTTCACCATGGTGGTTCAAACGTAAGAACTTTTTTTGTACGTTCTGATACTCTCACCTGCCAAAATCCTCGCATGCAATCCTCGCATGAAATATTTGGAGCCGTGAATTTGAGCCGCGATTTCTTCGATGGTTTGCATAGGGGGATGACGGCGTTTTATGTTGCGATTGACGATGGTTGGATCAATGCAAATTCGAATTTTTTCTTTTTTCCGTACTACTACAATACCATTGGTGATACGGAGTCTGTGGCTTCTTTTGCAGGTCTGATGACGCCTAATTTGACCATGTTTTGGAGTTCGTTCTTAACGTCGTCTCGGATCTTATAAGGAATGCGGCAAGGTGAGCATATCTCAAACTTTGGGTTTTCTATTAAATCAATGTCGTACTCGTAATTATTAAGGCAGCCTAAGCCTTCAAAAACACTGTCGTGTAGATTGGCCTCATTTATACGACTTATTAAACCGAGATTCTCGCATGTTTTCTCTCCAAGAATAGACAAAATATCTTCGACTACGATTTTAAACGTGATATTGCTTTGTCGGTTAGCGATGGTGCATGGAATTATGGATTCGCCAAGTACTTTCATTCAGTGGTTACTGAAGGATATCAAATTTTTGGTTGTACACGGTACTATTTCTGATTCTAAGTTTTCGATTATTTTTTGTGACACGACGTTGCATTGGGCTCCTATATCGAGTTTAATTTTGTGGCTTTGGCCATTAATTATTATTGTTTCGGTGAATATGTCGTCATTGACAACCTCATTATGAGACACACAACCAATAAATAAGGGAAAATCGTCGTCATCGCTTTCGCTTTGCTCGTCACAAAGGTTTATGTTCTTTGACATGCTGGCCTAGTTTTTATTTCTATACTGCGATTTATTCTTTTTGCAGTAAGATTCAAAATGGTTTCGTTGTTTGCATAGTTTACAAACGTGGTGATAGGCTAAGCAGTTTCGGAAGGCGTGGTTCTTAAAACAATTGCGACAATCAAAAGTCCTCGTATTAGATCTGCTTGACTTTTCTGTGGCGTTAACCTTCCACTCGTGTTCTTCCGTTATTAAGGCGGTTTGTTTTTGAGCTAATTCGGTCGATTGGCAAATTTGGATAGCCTTGTTTAGCCCTATGTCTTCGCACAGTAGCTTAGTTCTAAGTTCATCATTTCAGACACCTAAAATTAGCTGATTTCGGAGCAGACTGTCAATCAGTTGTTCGAAGGCGCAATTATTCGCTTGTAATGGAAGTCTAGTAACTAACTCGTCGATCATTTCTCCCTCTTTTTGTTTTATATTGTGAAACTTGTAGCGCTCGAAAGTGGTATTTACTTTTTTTTGGCGTAAAGTATGTTTCAAATTTGAATTTGACTTCGTCCAGAGTTTGTTCAGCGGTTGATAACGACGTTGGTAGGGAGTTATATACTTGCATCGCGGTATAGCCGATTGCAGTCATGAAGGTGGCGATTTGCACATTTTGTGGTTTTTCGGTTATCCCATTTGCAATTTCGAAGTATTCGTGTTCCACGATTAGTGGTTTGGGTGGACGTAAAAAGCTGCAGTGGTTCACCGATGTATTTTTATTAGTTTAAAGCACGATTTATGAATCTGATTGTAATTTTTTATTTTTTTTTGTAAGGGTTTCGGCACCATGTAAATCAAACGCGATGTTTTTAAGTTTGATTTAATACAATTCAACTTTTATTAAAATAAAGACAATAATTAATATATTTAATTCAGTAAAAACACAAACTCAAAATTGAGGTTAATTCTCCTTGTGTATTTGTCAAGAACTCCAGGGCAAAAGCGTGTGGGATGTGTATTGGCGTTTCTAAGTGACGTTTCTGTTGATGACATTTGTGGATGTTTACTTGGTGTTGTTACTTTACAGCATTCTCCCATTACACCATAGCTATTAAAGAGTTTTAAAGCGTGCTCGTTTATTTGAATACTTCTCAAAGCCCTCATTTCCTTACCTTGTTCTTTAAAAGCTCTCAGAATGAGTTGGTTTTGGGATTTGTAGACCTATTTAATTTACCAAACAAAAAAAATCTTTTTCCAGATTGTCGTTGACGAATTATCGTACAGCCTATATAATCCAGAAATTCTTGGTTTGAATGCAAAGATTGAATGAAAATTGTGGAAAAACTATTTTTAATCATAAGTGTTGAAAATTTCCGTAGCACCGTATTTGTGAATGACTTGTAATGAACAAGTGTTTTCTTCGAAGTTTGTTGAACGAAACCTCTATGTCAATCAACTAACAAAATAAGATTTTTTCCGTATCCCTAATTATAGATAAAAATTACATTTTGTTTGGAAAGTTTTCAGAGTTTTTAACCCATGAGATAAGAATGAACTAATGGATAAACATAAAGACTGGAAATACCTTCGAGGCGATGTGTGGCAAAATTTGAAGTGGATAACCGTGGTATCTATGAATGTATTACATAGGTAGAGTTCTCTCTAGTAATTTATAATTTGCAATTGGATGCTCGGAAAAAGGAAAATGATTTAGGTTTCCCAACAAATGGCCTTACGGCGGAACTGCCGTACTTACAATTTAGATTCAGAATACTTACAATTTAGAACCTGAAGAAAGGACGGTTAACTTTAGTTCTCATTATAAAAAAACACAAAGTTGAATAAAAAGTAAAAACAATAAAATAATTTGGCCATTCAAATTATCACTATTTTCACTCGGGTACTCCAAGTTTTCAAAATAGTTGTCCATTGCTTATCGTGAAATGATATGTTAGATAAAGCAGTATTTTATAACACTGATTGCTTTTGCAACCGTAAGTGCATCAGCCGTAACAATTTCTTATTCAAAATCCCAATGGCGTTTTCCAATATTATTCTTGGAGTTGATTTTTGTGCTCTATTATAATGGCCAAAATACAATATACAAAATACAGCTTTATTGCTGCTGATATATTTGATATTGAGAAATTTCATTGAAAATACTTCTTATTGAAACTCCAAACATGGACATATCGCTGCCTTTGTTGACGTAATTACAAATGTATTTCACATATATCACAGAACTGCAATAGTCAAGATTGATATGAGCTTTAAAAGTTTTTGATAAAAGTGGTGAATATTGAACAACCCAACGATTAGCAATTTCAATGTCATTTCCTCTCACTTTCACAGTAATTGATTTCCATTGCCTCCTGTGGTTTTTCGTCGATGTAGTGGGTAGCCATCATTGCCAATAATTGTGCCTTTTAACAACTCTCGAGGATACCGTTTAGAGCATTTTCTATCGATCATGAACGGTGAATTTGTTTTGATTTCTTCATATGGTCTATGTATTTTGTTCTTCGTCACAACATCAAACAATTGTGGCATCTTGCATTTCGGAGATACTTATTACTTTATCGATTTCATTTTTTTTTTTTCTTTATTATTCTTTATTAATTCGATTTAGATAATAACAATTACATATTTATTACATTACTATTATCGTTAACATACAAAGGATCAGTAAAGAAAAATAAAAAACAAGCTATCTATAGTTCAGAGGGAACTAGAGACGATAGCATTAACAATTATTTCAATTTACAATTATAAACTCAAAAGAGGTGGGGTCGCAGTATACTATTAATTTTTTAGTTACAAAGTGTACTCGTAGCAAGAAAGAAGAAAAAAAAGAAATGATAATAATAATAACAAAGGAGAAAAATAATTAAATGATTCAGATGGTAACAGATGTGAGGTTTGCTATATCATCATAACTTTTATCTAAAAGACAAAGTTTTACCTTCTTTAGAAAAACATATTTAGATCTTAAGGTTCTAATGCTAATAGGTAGCTTATTGAAGAGTCTAGGAGCAATTGCCGTATAGAAATTAAAAAATATTTGTAGATTGTGTTGTGGTACTACCGCATAATTAAGATTGTTGATTCTAAGATTATAGTTTGCTGAGCCGCGATTTAAGTCATATCCCGATCTAGTAAAAAAAATCTTTAATACCTTAAAAAAGTATAAATGTTTGAGAGGGAGAATTTTAAGATATCTAAAAAGTGGTAAACTATTAACGTCACGATGTTTATTGCATATAAGACGAACAACATGCTTCTGAGAAATTAAAAGAGGATTCAATTTATTGTCATGAGTGCCGCCCCAGGAAACTATACCGTATTCAAGTTTAGAATGAACTAATCCATAGTAGATACATTTAAGAAGATCTAAAGAGCAATAGGGTTTTAAAAAGAAAAATTGCCTTGTGGCAGCTATAAGGTACTTCTTAAGTGCACTAGTATGTGCAGACCAATTCATCCTCCAATCAAGTATAACACCAAGGTACTTAAATGAATCAACTCTCTCTATGGTGAAACATTTATCAGAACAAGATTCCGTTTCAAAATAAGTTTGCGAACATTTGCTCGATTTACAAATATGATTATTGTGTTTGAATTTATTACAATTAGCGCAATGAAAGGAGTAAGTAGAAAAGTCAAAGTTCCAACCGCACACATTGAAAAACATGATTTTAGTCTTATCACTTATCACCAAATTATGTTGTTGAAACCAGTGGCTTAATATCTCCAGGTCATGATTTATATCGGCAGCTAAGTTTAGAGCTGAGTTACTTTGAAAAGTGCATGCCATATCATCAGCAAACGCATTAACCTTACTTCGATAATTTTGTGAAAGTAGCGAGTTAATGAAAATCAAGAATAGTATCGGACCGAGTACCGAACCTTACGGGACTCCAATAGTAATGTTTCTGCTGGAACTAATTTGCCCATTAATTTTCACTTTTTGTCTTCTATTGGAAAGATAAGAAGAAAACCATTTATGTGTCATGCCTCTGAACCCACATTTGTACAATTTATCTAAAAGTATATTGTGATCTACCGTGTCAAAAGCTTTTGTTATATCGATGAAAAGAGCTGCAGTTAATTTTCTATCGTTAAAACTATTAAAAACATCAGTGCAGAAGTTCAACAGTACTCCTTCAGTAGAAAAACCCGGGCTAAAACCGAATTGGGATTTACTAAAAAAATTATTTTTTTCTAAAAAATTTATCATTCTGTTTTTTACAGCTTTCTCAAAAACTTTAGAAAAGACAGGAAGAAGTGCGATAGGTCTATAACTATTAACTGATGTCTTATCACCTTTTTTAAATAAAGGTATCACTTCGGCCTATTTTAGATCATCTGGAAATACACCCATGGAGACACTTCTGTTGAAGATATAACATAGAATGTCACAAATATTCAAGGCTATTTTCTTAACAAAACTATTCGGAAGGCCGTCACTTGTCTTAGAGCGTGAGCTATTAAGAGAAGAAATAATTTTGTATATTTCGAAAGATGTTATTGGTTCAAAATAAGAACTGACACAAGAAGATCCATCATCAAAAGTACATTCACATTTAGAAACAGAAGCACAGCTACCTGATATTACTTTGTTACCAATGCAAACAAAAAAGCGATTGAATTTGTCAGCAATTTCGTTAGGGTCACTGATGATAGTATCAGAATCTTTTATATTTTCAACGAAACTGGTGACAGTAGATATATTTTGAATTTCTCTAACCAATTTCCATTCTTTTTTCGAGTCACCTTTGACTTCCCGAAGCTTGTTTAGGTAGTAGTTATGTTTACAATTTTTAACATCTTTGGCAATATCTTTACAAATTTTTTTATAAGCTTCAATAGTACTAGAATTGTTTTGAAATTTGGTTTTCATTTTGTACAATTTATTCTTTTCTTTAACCTTTTTAAGCAATTCCGTCGTTATCCAGGGTTTTAGTCTTTTTGTTTTATTCACACTACTTTTTATCTTTTTCGAACTAAGCATAATATAATTACTGAGTATATCAACAAAGTAACTGTAAGCTTTCGAAGGATCATTTTCATTATAAACATTAAACCAACTTTCATAGCGAAGAAATTCATTCAGCGCACGGTAATCAGTGATAGAGTAAGAAGAGCACGAAGGAAGTATATTTGGACTAACAACACAATTGTATTTAATACTCAGACATGTCATACAGTGTTCAGAAATCTGTAAATCGAAAACAGAGCTATAAAACAAGAGATCTTCAGGTCTGCAAAAACGCACCATAATATGGTCTATACAGGTATTTGAGGATTCATTAATACGAGTAGGTTTGTTAATACACGATTCAAAACCGTAAGATGCTAATAGGAATAAGTAACTGTCAACCTCTGCAGAACCCTGCATGATATCAATATTAATATCGCCTAATAAGATAATGTTCGGTCCTGGCGCACTTGTTAATAGACCTTCCAATTCCTCCAGAAACATTTTAACCAAAGACTCATTAAACACAGAATATACTTAGTTTTTTATCACTGATAGATACTTTAATAACATCACAACTCTGCAAATTAAAAGAAACAACATCTACACTAAACTCTTTTTTAATAAAAACGGCAACACCTCCAGAAGCATATTCATTATTGCAACATGCGAAAAATTCATAGCCATCAATATTAAAAAGGGATACTTCCTCATCATATATCCATGTTTCTGTTAAGAAGATAAAACTTGGCTTATTATCAAACGAATCCAAATGAACAAGAAGGTTATCAAGATTTTTACGCATACTCCTTATATTTTGGTGAACGATACAAAAGTTGTTAAAGCAGTTCTGGTTAAAAACAAGATCGAAGGAATCAGTATTTATGCAGTTTACAGAGGGGATATTTAGATTATAATCTTGTGTTTCAAACATAAAAAGTTAATTTAAAGCTTGGAGATCAGACTCCGACTCAACAATTATATATTTATCATTATCCCCTTTGCGCATAAATATTCTTCCTGCCTTCACCCACACATACTTAAACAATTTCTCTTTTTGCACCTTTTGGGCAGCACGTAAAAGTCGCCTTGTTGTACCATTTAAGGATTCGTTAATAAAAATTTTTGAAATATGTTTACAGTTAAAAATATGTGTCGTTAAATTATTCTTACTACTAACTTTTTTTTTCATTATAGCTTTTTTTTTTAAACACGAATTGAATTTTACCACAAGTACCTTAGACATATCACCATCTGAATCAGTTTTCCCTTTAATTTTTTTTACATAACAATTGTCAATATCCGCTTCAGAAACATCTGCGTATATACCCTTTGAAAAAATTTGCAGCGCACAGTCAAGAGCATTATTATTGTTTAGATTAGGAACGCCCATAATCTCAACACACTTTTCTCTCTTTTCCTGTTGCATAAAATTCAATTCTCTTCTGAGGTCGTTGTGTTGCTTAAGATGGTTTTTTTCTTCTTGGAGACAGCTGATCAGCGAAAGAGCAAGTGCATTCTCAGATCTAAGTGCCACAATTTCTTTGAAGACATGCTCAATTCTTTGGTGACATTATCTTTACAGTAAGCCATATTAGAAGCCCCTTTTTTCACTCCACAGTGTACATCCATTGTGTTTCTCCAAAAACGTGTAATGAAGTCTTGAAACAGATCAATTTTTATTTTTTTTTTATATTTTGCGCGGACTCAAGGGATTAAAGTACCCCTAAAACACTTGCCCACAGCGCGGACGAAGGAAAATCAGGGAGGATAGAGAGTGTGGTACCGGTGAACCGGTTTTCAAAATTTGAAGGTTATAATGAATGGGAAATAAAGAGCTAGGCAAGGCTTTTGTTTGAAAATGCGTGCTGTTATGTCATGACCATAAGTAGTAATTTGTCCTGGAAGTGGAAACTTTTTATTTCATCCCATGCTGTGTTACATATAAATATAATGAAAAGTTCAGGACGACCATATTACAGCACATACGTAATAGCGTCTTGCGCATATACGTGTATATGGCGCGTACTTACAGTATATGTTGCAGGCAGTATGATGGTCTTTCCTATGTTGTTTATAGCACCACCATAACTTACAGCATCTCTTAAATGTTTCTTCTGATCTATGTTTTTGATTAAGCCTAATGATTAGTAGTCGTATTGACTCTATTTTCGCGTAAACATCGATGATGTACCGGTGGAAGAATTGCAGAATTTCAGAATATGACTATCTTCATCTTCACGTACCATAATCCGTTAGGAATAATAATTTATTGAAGTAACTGTGTTCACCAGTGACAGTATTTATTATTTTGATGATGAAATGAGAAACATCTTGACTGTCTTTAAACATAATTGGATATTACAATAGATTGTAGTATCTATTAGTGTCTGCACGTCTGATATAATATCATTCGACAGGTTCACTGGCTGCTGTTTATTCAGTACGAATAACACTTCCACTACTGTCCGGTGGCTTAATACCAATCGCATTTTTGAACATCCAAATTAAATTATACTCGTATTTACACGTATCATTTATAATAACATTTTTTGCAACGACTCGATAATATGCCTTCTAATTCCAGTAGAGATTTGGTAGCATGCATTCAATTGCTCATTTTTATCTTCAATGAATCAGATTTTGAGAAATTTATGGTTACTGCTGGGAAAAGGAAGCAAAGAGCTGGGAAAAGGAAGCTGTGGTAAATTTGTCTCTTAATGCTCCGCTATAACATTTAACATTATCTCCAAATGAAGTCAGCTAGAAACATGAATTTAAATTTCTGATCTTTTTGAGGAAATGTTTTGAATCATCAATAATTCCAATTAACAAAGTTTTTTTGGCTGCTCAAGTTCAGGTAGTATTATTTTTCCTCTCACGCAGCGCATTCCCTAGGTTTCTCCATTAAATTTCATTCGTTTACAGGGCGGACAAACGTCCATTTTTCCAATTTGTATGAATTTACATAAGGTATTGTATTGAATATCGGGTTCGTATGAACAAGCAATTCGGTGATATGAAGCTCTATCATTCAAATATTGCAACTGCATACGTCTTCGCTGTGGTTCTAATTGTTCTTGGCATTGTTGAGACGATTGTGCTGCTCTTCTTTTTCTCAAATCAACCCGTAAGACTTCAAGTCTTTCTTCACGCTGATCTGCCAATTCTTTTGCACGCCTTCGAGAAGTTCAGACTCTAACTCGTTCACTATCAGTACGGTTTAATCTATTTTGACGTTTTGTGATCGCGTATCGAGGACGGCGGCCTATGTTCGAACGTGGGGGAGGCATTACAGATGGCTAACGAAATAATGATAAATTCTCTTCTTCTTCAACAGCATAACTCTATGTTAAATTGAGATTGTACTAATAGGTGCAAACAAAATAAGCCTAAATTTGCTTAATTAAGCTTAAAGTGGCAGCTATCAGATGTCGAAAGAAAACCGTTACATTAACAAAAACGGAGATTATTTTCTTGCCAGTCCAATAAGTATTTTAAATAAAATTTCCAAAGCGGCACAAAAACGACAAACAATGTATACAGCATTTTGGGTTAACGTGTTTATAGCTCTGCAATATTTGTAAAACTATAGATATGATACACCTTTGAGCATTTCTTTCTGAAACAGGTCTGAAATTCGTTTAGAATCTGTGAGGTTTCGACCAACTTTGTAAAGCGACCTCGTTGAATTTCCATTCAAGTGTTTAGGGACAAATTAAGAAATTCTGTGTCACTATAATTTGACCGGTCAGCTTTGTTTCCTTTTTTGGGTAACAGAATTAGTACAGAATTCTTCAACTCTTCTGGTGTTTTCACGCTGTTTAAAATAGTATCATCAGCACGTATGCTTTGTTTGAAAAATTCAGCTGTAGTGTGTTTCAAGTATTCATTGGGGATACGATCAACTCCTGTTATAATGTCTACAATAAAAACCATTTGATTTGTATTTCCTTTAGGTAGAATTACCCAGCATTCAGGGGTCTGTGAATATCTCTTCGTTAAAGCAACACTGTACTACTTTAATTAAGACGAGGCGTTTCATGGTGCTTGGGCTCTGTTTGATACAACAATACAATAAAATACAACACTTACAGTGTTATGATAATATTCTTTAGCGTCATGGGCAAATATCTCCTAGAGGGCTCGCCTTTCAGGATTTGTCATCCTGCTGCCCTTTTCTACGGCCAAATACCTTGCAATGACCGCCCTATGGATTGTTCTCGTATCCGCTATGAATTTATTAACAAATCAGACTATGTGTTGCGTTACACCTGCTGAAATAGGAGCTTTTACCTTACTGGAAAGAAAGTTGCCCATCAGTTTTGTGGGTTTCCTTAAAGGCTTTGCTTATGCAAATTTATATTGCTGATTTTGTTGTCTTCTCACTTTTCCCAGTTCATTCATCAAGAGCCCTTTATTGCTTGCTGAAAGAAACGATGTGGATTTGTATCTTTTTGATCGTTTGGGTAAGTCGGTCCTTATCTGATTTTTCAATATTTCATTATACATAGTAAGAGTTTGTTTTAATAACTGGACATTAGTTGCAACCAGTAACATGCTCGGTGTTCTACTGGCAGTTTTTTGAAGAAGCATTCTTTCTGCAGCAGTGGCTCATGTGGTAGAGAAATGGAAGGTTCGGTATAGAATCCTAACCGCGTCCGAAAGACAGTAATTTTTTTAGTTAGCTAAAATCAAGTAAGATGAGTAGTTGACTAGAAAACAATATCGAGCCAATTTCCACTAAAAATTTAGTCTCCCCATTAAATGTTGAATTGAACCAATGGAGGGAAATAACCACTGACCCCAAATATCTTTCCTTCTCTCTCTATCTCATCTTCCGCAAAACTTGAAACATGCTGGGGCATTATACATTAGTATATTCATACCCACTTGAGTGTCAAGTTCTTTAAGAAAAATAAAAAAACTAGTTGTCTTCCCCCCCCCCTCCCCTCCCACATTTTCCATATAATTTCGAGCGATGCAGCTCGCTTTTGCAGTTACGTGTATTGATGCCGAAACCAAGGCACCTAAAGTGTCTGATTAGGCCTATGGTTTCCGGATGCCTGTAGTTCACCTGTTTCTTTCAGTTAGTGGCTTTCTAAGGTTTCTGCATAGGAGTGTTCTGCATTCGCTTTCACAACAATTGCAAACTTCATGTGGGCTTACTTCGCGTCATATTTTTACTGAAGCCTTTTTGTTGAGTTCGCAGGCATTATTATGGCCTTATCATTTTCACTCTCTCCAGCTCAATTCCGACAGCATTAATGATTGCGGTATAATCTCGGTTGTTGGTTGTCGTTCAGGTACCACCAACATTGGGGATGCCAGGCTCCCCCTGCACCTGCGGTCCGCATCAATGTTCAGATATGTAGTAGTTACCTTGGGATCCTATGATCATTAATGCATACAGTGTGGAAATGCAGTTGACACAAATCCTTATGGAATGTTTCTTCATAGCCGGGTCCGTTTTATTCTGGAATCTTACCTTTTAACCAATATCACCTGTTAGATGCGATAAAGCGTATAGGTTTTTTTACACATGACTTGGTAACTGTATCTAGTATGTCATAATTATGACTTTACTGTGCTTAGGTGCAATGCCTAACATTTTAAAATAGTGCATTTTTCAGTTCATCAAAATTAACTTGAAAGTTATATTGCCCGATTCTTATTTTCATTTCGCAGGCTCCTGTGGATTTTCAGATGGCGGGTTGAAACGATTGATTTTTTCGTCAGTACGCAAACCAATACCTGTCAGAATATGTTGCTGTTTGGTCATTACCCTCATCTATGTTTGGCTGTTTTTCGTATAAGTGTGTACGTATTGTTGTGAGAATATTAGCCCGTCTGTGCGTTTCTGTGAGTATGTTTTGGTGTTTTTAGATTGCTTTTTGCGTTTAAGTATTTAGATGAGTCGCATATGCTTGTAATTGTTTTTTTCCCCGAAGTGACTTTATCCCTATATTGGTGCTTGTCGCCGATTGTACACATATATCTGTTTTGAATATTCGTTCGGCCGTGCATTTCTGTAAGTACTTTATATTGTATGTATGTCCGCTCGCATTGCTTCTGGTGCTTTTCCTACCCCCATATTTCTCATTGTATTCGGGAAGAAACACATTCTCCTCGTCTTCGGCACTTTAGTTGGTCGAAATGGGAGCTATTGTATGAACTTTCTCTGGAGTTTTCCGCAAATATAACGAGTTGATGTTGCAAAACTTTGCGATAAGCACTTATCAGACTTAATGCAACTCAGTATGATGAATTGGTGTACAATTCTGATTTTTCTTATGTGTGATCTGTTGATCCATAAAGTATTTTTTTTCGATATTATTTTATGGCTTAGAGACGTTTTTCGCAGTATTTCGTTCCTCCCATATTCGACATAATCTGCAAAGTGGGGGAACTCAAACACACATATTCCAGCTGTTCTGTATATATAAGCTTTGAATCAGTCACAAAGAACTGATGGCTGCTTCGTATATTATTTCATGCCCATGTGAGGTGGTTGCTTTTCATTTTATTTCGGTAATCAGTTTACCTCACAACTGAGGTTAACCACCCCCCAAAAAATCGCTTATTCAAACAGTTTTGTGCAACAACTATTGTGATATCGTATAGAAATCGCACAACCTTTTCTTTGTTTGAGGTTTCAAAACAAGGTATTCCAAAGCGCATTACTCCCAAAAAGATCAGTCCCTGGGCATTCCTCCTCTACTTATGAAACGTTTCAGTTGGTTTCTGCAGTTCCATGTTGCATTTACCTCTAGCACAATGCGCATTCCAAACATATGCATCGAAGCATATGATAAGTCCAATCTTACCAGAATCACGTATTCAATGAGTTCTATAATTGCCTTCGGTGGTGGGGGTTGTACTGAATACAACTAAACAAACTGACGCAATGGCGAATTAGTGTCGTTTCGCGTTCCTTTCAGACATTATATCAGCTGAAACTAAGCCTTGATTACACTGCTTAAATTTTGTTGTTGAGTGTGAATTCGGCATAGAGAGACAAGCTCTTCGTCTTTATGGTCACTCGTTATATAGAGATGTGAAACTTAAACAACCGAAACCACAGATGCGTGGTTTCCGGATTCAGCATATTAATTATATATGGTACATATTTATTTAGTAGGAGGGGGTTATTCTATGTTTCTTGGAACAGTCATATGCACGGTCCGTGTTGCAGATTTTTCTTTAAGGTGTACTTTTAATGTTACCGGTTTGGAGATTACTATGAATATATGTATGTATGAGCCAAATTCATGAGAGATTAGAGACCATGGCTTTCCTCTCATTTGTATAGGTTTAGCTGTGTTATTTTTTGATCAAATTTTTAAAATACTTACAATTTTTTAAAATTATGTACATTTCAGGGTGTTTTCAGGCTACTGGGGACAAATGGTGGGTTATTCAATACCTTATTTCAAAATATTTATTCCACGACTCTTCTTCAATAGATATTATAATGAATATGCATTTGCATGTATTTAAATGAAGAATTATCTTACTTAATATGTATATTATCTTTAAAAAGTCATTAAAATCACTTGTCCGTGCGTAAGGAAACCAATTAATTAAAAAACTTTATTTGTAATTCAGCCTACTTATTTATTTCTCTTTTATTCAAATCTATTATTGTAGTCATTGATCAATTAAAGCTTTAGTCAAAAGTATGGTTGTATTTTCCAATATATCAATCTGGTCTTAAAAACAAACAATATTTGTATTGAGTTAATTAGTCACAGAATTATTGCAATTTTCCAATTTACTATGCAGCTGAAGCCTTTTGTTTTACATTTCTTCTATACAATGTATGGCGAGTCGTTTGGGTATTAATAGATTTATTTGTTGTATATGCTCATGTTCTTGCAAATAAATAAGTATTATAAAATCTGAATTTCGCTAAGCCGAACTTAAATTGCAGGTAAGTGAAACCAAATAAAGTTTGCATAAGATAAACTTTTAAGGCAGTACTATGTTTTGTTTGGCAGTGCGCAAATAATTAATTTTTTTGTCTCCAAGAAAAAAAAAACTCCTGAAAGTGCTCCATTGGCTTCATTAAGTGCCTTTTCAGAAGCATTTATCGGTTCTGGATTACGAAATAGAATTCACTCGGAATTCACATACAGAAAAATTGGAAATATTGTGTACATATACTTTCTTCAACAAATAAACTAGCCAAATTATCTGTATATGCAAATTTATTGGTACTATGATATTATGTAAAATACTTTTGAAACAAAGTATTTCTTCTACTTTAGTGTCTTCCAGATAACTCAAACAGTAATTATTATTAGCTATTGATTTAGTCTCAGCAATATACATATGAACATGCATATTATTATCAGCATCCAAGCAGGAGAACGAACAAAAAGTTTCATTTTTGATAATCTATCGAATTAATCTACTTATTTTCTTATTATTAAGAGCATTAAAAAAATTAACATTCGTATGTACGTATGTAACATATGTACATGACGATGGTATTGCACCAATGAGCTAGCTAGGCCTCTCAACATACATAATCACTGAATTTGATTTAAAGCAATGTTGCTAAACATTCACAGTTAATTCAAAAAGTTCCCAGACTAATCAGACCGGAATCGTACCGCACGAGGTATTGGTTCTTACTTCAGATAATGCTTCTCTGCATTCATCGTTATTGGCAATTCAGTTTTTGGCTAAACAATCAATTTCTCTGATCAATCACCCACCATACTCGCCGGATCTCGCTCCGGCCGACTTGTTTCTTTATCCTAAGTGGAAAGAGGGCGCTTTGATAACGAGGAGGTTATTCAACGATACCCGACTGCAATTTTTCAACGGCCTCCCAGAGGCTCTACGAGAGTTCAAATATTTTTACATAGAGAGCAGAATGCTATGTTGAAAATAGAATACAATTTTTTATCCTAATGCGCTTTTAATTTTTGAAATTATAGTATTACTCTTAAAAGTAACGCTTTATTGGTTATAAAAAAATATTTAATAGAGGTTACAGATTTATTTCAACTAGGCTTAATTTAAACTAAACAGAAAATATATCAAAATATAATATAATTAGGGGTCACCCTGTATTTATAAGGTACAAATTATATTCATGGCAATAGTCGGTTGAAAATACAATCGTAACGTCTCCTTTTCCATCGACAGTCTTCACATTTTTTTTACCGCAATTACAACATTGTCATTTTCTGCATTTTTGATGTTATACAACCCGCTGCAATGGCATGTGCTTGGAACCACCAAAGACAAAATACCAGCCCCTAGGTTCCACTACCTTGACCGACAGTGACGTAAACAACAAACTTTCCTTGCTTGAGCTAAGTTTATCTAGATTAGTCCTGATTTTTCTTCTTACTTGCGCTAGCCATGGTTCTGTCTGGTTTGTGTTTTTGTTATACAATACCACAGAACCGTATTATTCATGCTCTGCACGTCCTGGAACAAATCTGTTTTTATGGCATCAGCTGTAATTTTGGTTCTATAAATTTCAATTCCCATACTTATCTAAACTACCGGAGTATTGGAGTATTTCCTTTTCAGAAGAATTTAATACTCAGGAGGATAAGAATACCCCTAAAACGTCGGAGGAATAATTTTTGTGATGATTTGTTAGTGTAATTGTGCTTCTTATTGTATTCTGAGCAACCAGTTATCTAAAACGATTTTAGCTACTTGTTCCAAACGACTCGTCGCGAAATATTCTTCAAATGACTTCCATTGTTCTAAGCTGGAAATTATTACAAAACATTGTTTTCTGACAAATTGACTTTCCCTTTAATCACTGTACTAAGCCAGATGTACCCAACCTTTTATGTACCGCCGCCCTTTTAAAGGAAAAAAATCCAACGCCCCGTGGTCTATAATACTTAGTTTCAAATGAAATATTGAAATATTGAAATATTGTTGCGTATTATGTGTACTTAATTTCTTTCTTTATTTAAAAATCATTAGTAAAGTCACAATCAAATGCACAATAAAATTGTTTATTACAATTTTCAGAGTAAACACAAAATCAATCAGAAATAAAAAAATAATGTAATGTAATAAGTAATAATTAGAAAAAATTAAATGTTTGAGGCTGGCGGAGTTTCAACAATTTGTTAATGTTGGGTCCATGTTTCGTTAACATCAATCGCACGTCCCTACCAACAGCGTATAGTATGTTCCCTTTCTTTGACCCTAAATTAGCTACTGCAGTGAATCCACGCTCAGCCATATAGGACGAAGGATTAAAATCGTCTGTACTGTTGATGTTTGCAGCCAAAACTCCTGGTATCCATGTTTGAATTTTACTTTGAGTTCTTCATTAGTTGTGAGTTCCACAAGTTCCTTTTCCAAATTTGATATTTTTCCAGTATCAGCATTTGCGAAAAGATCTAGAACCTAATTCAGCAGATTCATGTTTAAAATATCTTGGAAACACTCCGTAACATCAAAATGAAGAATGTTGAAGTGTTGGCAGTAAGTAAGTACGAGTAAATCCTCCTGTTTCACAGAGACTACTGATATTCTAACACTATTTGTATTCACGTTTGCTTGGATTTCGTTTGAGTAGAAGAAAATTTTCTGCTAAAACAGCTATGACGTTTGTTGAGAGTATTTTCATTAAAATCAACTCGTTACCTTGCAATTGTAAATTAACTTCAATTAATATTTTAAACTGGTCTGTCAAATCAGTGATGTTATTTTTTGATAGAATCAGATTTTCGCGCGATTTTTCGTTTCTGTCTTGAAGAAAATCCAGTACTGAGTCAAATAGATTGGAAAATCAATTCAGACAAACACCTTCAGAGAGCCAACGTACTAGTGTGTACAGGAACAAGCGACTGAAATCTTTATCATGTTCGCTACAAAGCTGACCAAATAATCGGTCATTCAGTGAATTGCTTCTAATCCTATTACTTGCGCTAATAATGTCATGGAGCTACGAATACAGTCGTTAATTCAAATTGTTGGCAACCAAATGCTAAAGACGAATAATACAATGTTCGGCGAGTACATTTGGTACTGCTTGTTTCAAATACGATATCACACCCTTACGACGCCCCGTCATAGCTGAAGCACCATCAGTACAAGCTGACAAAATATTGCAAATAGGAATGGTTTTCTCTTGAAAAAACGTTGGCGTGGTATTAAATATAGATTCCGCCTTTGTATCAGTTTCCAAATTCTTAGCAAAATAACTCTTTCTTCTTTTATAAATCGAGTGTATGGAAAGAGTACAGCTTCGTTATTTGATAGAGTTGGTTTGAATAGTTGAATAGAAAATTTGAAAGTATTCAAGTAATCAAATAATGATATTTTAATGTCTTTTGCCATTTCATATATTCTTCTCTGTATTCAAATATAACTTTTTTCAGATGAGTTTTATTGACCATATTTTTTAAGATCTGATAGAAACAGTAATAACACGTACAATAGCAAAGTTCATGACTTGAAGATAACAGACCATTGCACCATTACACTAAATTGTTTTTCAGATCACAACTGTGCTGCAAACTTTAAATATGATAAAGTCAAATCTTATGTTGGTTTTACTATTTCTAAAGAATCTCTTACCTTCGAGCATTGGGAGCCGGTTTATTCTGAAAGTAATCATTCTGTTTCATTTGATTGTTTTATGGACACTTTACAAAAATAAGTATTTCAAGTACGTTCAAAAAAAAAACAATCGAGTGTCAACAAATATCTAAAACCATGGATGACAAACAATTTTCTTACCAAGATTAGAAAAAAGAATAAACTACTCGTATGTCTAAAAAATTAAAAAAAGCCAAACAACAAAAAACTTAAAAAACATTTTGATACTTTTTGCAAAACAATGAACATAAGCGAAAAAAATAAACTGATGTGTTTTAAAGTGTCTGAAAATATTATATACGACTTTAATCTATGGTTTAACACACACAATTGTAAACATTTTCCACTATCTTTTCATACTTGTGGGAGAAATAAATTTATGGGCAATTTGCATTGCACTGAAAACTGCTTCAATATTGAATCAGTTCAACAGTTCAAGTATCTAGGGACAATAATTGAGTTCAATCTAAATTGGAAAAACCATTGTACTCGTATATATATGTTAAATGCTTAATGCCTATTTATTTTTAGTCATACCTAAATTGTATTTGTTAAAGCCTTTTTGTTCTCAAAAAATTCGTACGATTATTTATTATAGTCTTGCTAACTCAAGGTAGCAATACAGGATAACAAGCTGGGGAGGTTCGTATGCCAATACCTTTAGATGCTAATTAATTGCACAGAAGCACTTAATACGAATAATCTCAAATAAAAATCCTTTAGCTAAAAGTTGGCACTTACGAGTATTTAAAGAATTGCGAATATTACCAATGCATTTATATGTTTTCAAAGTATTAAGAAAGTTCTTCAAACAAAGCGGGAATATACAGCTCCAAATTTATTTAACGAATTGCCGTTACATAAAAGAGTAACGTACCATTTTTCAAATTTCACTAAAAAAATTAAAGACTGGTTATTCTCATTAAATTATCAATTTGTCGAATCCTTTGAATAGTTTGACTTAGATGTGTATCAAAAATTATAATATATATAATTAAGGAAAGTAAAGCTCGTGCATTTCCATTTTTTGCTTTTCTCCATGCGCTTGCGATTCAAGTTTCTTTTTATTTTTTTAATATTCTTGTAATCTATAATTTAAACATTGTCACCCCACATATGAATGGTAATTTTAATCACATATGAATTGTAATTTTAAACTTGATGTGTCATTCACCATTAACCTCGGGTTACAGAATGACCGCTTACATTATATTTACTTCCTTGTTAATAATATTAAGTTAAATGTATGAAGTGTATGAATAAAATGAATGAATGAATGAATGATATCTGACGGTGTTTAATCACGAAAAACAGTTATGATTATCTCTTTGCCCGCTAGAAAAATTAATTCCGCCGCAATTGTGTGGAGTTTTCACGCCTTTGCGATTAACAATGAAACGTTATATAAGGCTCCTAATCCATCATAATCAATACTATGCAAAAGTTGAATGCAGTCGGCTGTTCTCACTATTGCTTTTCCAGCTCTTGAAAATAGGATAAATCTTATCAGCATGCATTTTATTTAAATAATTTTTTTGGCCTAGAAGGTTGCATAGCTTCATTTGAAAAAACTTTTTGCATACATTACAAACATAAACCCATATTTTAAATACTCAATACTGTATTGCGGGCATGTTTTTCAGATATTTTGAAATACAAATTAACTTCTCAATAGAAATAATAATGTTGTCACTTATCTATCACTCATAACTTTTTATCATGGCGAAGCACGAAAAAATAATAAAACATTCCCAGAACTATCCCTTTTATAAACTTGATTTTGTGTAGGCTTTAGCTTGTATGTTTACGATGCCGGCGCAGTTGCTCCGTAAACTAGTCATTGCAAGCTCTCACATTCTTATTGAAACATGTTTGATTGCAAGAGCCGTGTACAACCCCGTATTTACATAAACGCGATAAAAATAGAGATAATCATTAAAAGTTATAAAGCTTAATTTAACACTATATTTATATTTATTTCATAAATAAATAGTGTAGGTACGCCACGGCCGCCCCTCGGGACCGTCACAATCTCCCCATTTTGCCTGTGAGTTCCTTACCGCCTTATAGAAGGCCCCAGCGCTCACTGCACATATGTTTCAGGCACTATGATTCTTTACAAAAACAAATTACATTTTGCTATGTCTAATTTGTTACTAAATACATTCAGCTTTTCGTTCACCAACACATATGTACGAGTACCATCCCTAGTACCAAATTTTGACGGATCTCATATGAGATATTTTATATAAGTTAACACCGAAAACGTTCACTTTCATTCGTGAACACGTTTTCTCGCGTCTTTAAACAATACCTCGCATTTCTGACAGAACACCTGGCATCCGTCGGTAACAGGTACATGCGCGGGCTTAAACAGCTGACAATCCACATAGCAGAAGTGCGAACGTTGGAACTTATTCATGGAAGGAGATTAGATTTAATTTATTATTAATTTTTGTGTTTAGTCTAATTTTGTACTCGAATAAAGTGGACTGGAGTTCTCCGGAGTTTTTTTAAAAAGTTAAAAGTGTAGAAATAATGTTAAATGGCTCCCAACGTGAGGCCACATCCGTTAATAATTCCACGTAGTAAGCCCGCTACCCATAACTCGAGTGCTCACCTCAGTATGGTTAAGTTTCCAATAATGCCGAGAACGAGCTGTGGTTTCCGCAAACCACAAGTGTGACGAAGTTGGTAGGAAATACCACAAGGGCACCCCAGCAAGCTGCGGCAGCTAAACACTCGCCGACATAAAAAAAGAAGGTGCGTGAAACACTAGCCGCATCACACAAGGAGAAGGGGAAAATTAACACCATTATATTAGTATAAGAAATATAATAATTTTAAGAAGTGTATCTTTTTTCTAGTAATAAACCATCAATATATATACATCCATACATACGTACATATAAAAAAAATAAAAATTCTGAGCCTATTGAATATAGTTTTGAATAGAAACTTATATTAAATATTTTTTCTGTTGACTTAAATTGGAATTACATTTAAATAATGATTTAGCTAGAGGCCAAATTAAAAAGCGAACCGCTCAGAAAGCCATTTAGGCTAACCAGTCAAGCGTAAGTTCTCAATCTGATCCTATTAATATCTGTTAATTGTTGTTTTATTTCAAACATATTTATAATTTTTTTTAATTTAAGTATTTTCTCTTGAGTTTGGATATAAAATTGTTAGAATAATTAATTTTTAAAACAAACATATTTATTGTGAATAAAAGAAACATTGTTGAAATCTAGAATTAAGTCCCTGTAGATTCCGGCGAAAGATACGCTGGAAGTGAAACAGAGGCAAGACTGGTCAGGAGAAAACACGGCCGAGGATTCGTTGTTGGACTGTGAACCCATCTAGGCGGTTGTTGAAAGAATAAAATTTGAATTTATAACGAAATAGTTGTAGTTTTTCTTCTCGATATATCAACCATCGGAAGAATCGGGAAGACATTGTTCTTTTTTTTTAGTCGAAAAGTCGCAAAAACTATTGCGATTAAACATTGATGCCGAAACCCGGGAGATTTAGCGCGCATAAAAAACTTTATTGCCGCCGTATATTTAAATTTGCTCCAACATAATAGCGTTAAATTATATTGTCACACTTGCATAAACAGTTAAAGATAATCTTGTTCGCGATAGTGTGAAAAATAGAAACTAATTTTCACCAATAAATTTTTTGAAGTGTACCAAATTAAATTGGCCGGAAAAAAGCTGTCAGATGAGACAAATTGAAATCTGTGGAACATCGCATCATCTACAATTATCGGTAAAAGCCCATTAAAAAACCAAATTAAAGCTTTTTTTGTCACAGGCAAATCTACGTCATCAACGAGAGGAAACTGTGAATGCGTAGCGGGATTCTATCGACGAGCGGAAAAAAAGAGCATTCAAATTACTTAGCTTGCTGGTGTGGAATGTATTGCTCAAGTCAAGAGGAAAGGTGAAAAGCTTTGTGCAAGTAAGTCTTAAGGCCATTTTGGGGAAAATTGTCGCTGAACAAATTGTGTTGCTGAGGTTGTTGCATTTTTGGAGATTGTTGCTGTGTGGATTTTGGGTAGCGTGTTGCTGAGAGCTTAGTTGCTGCGCGTACTTTTACATATTTTGCATAGAGTGGTTGTATTGGATGGTTAGGAGAAATTGTCGTTTGTAAGCGTAGGGATTTGATATATTGATCGTTGTTCATAAATTCTCGCTTACGTAGTCTCTCGATCTTTCATTCATTGCAAAAGGCAGCATTAGCAATTCGTTAAAAATCGCCAATTCAAACTTCAATATGGAGCAGGAATCAGATATTCTCGTAGGTGAATCATCTGCAAAGGGGGAGAAAACTTTGTCGGAGCTAAAAGCTTTGAGAGCCTCAACAAAGGGAAGTTTAACGCGCATAAAAAACATTATTGCCGCCAAAGGTGAATCGTTATCCGCAACAGAATTAGATTGTCGCTTGGAGATTTTTGAATCATATTTTAAGCAAGCAGGAATTGTCCAAAGATCTATAGAGAGACTTGGTATAAAGGAGGGGGAAATAGCAAATGATGCTTTTAGAGGGGAAATAGAAGAGATGTACGTTTGTACAAAGTCTAAGATTCTCGAACGGAAGGCAGAAGTAAAGGGAAGTTCCTCAGCCGCTGAAAGTTTGGATGCAACATTTCTTCATCACCAGCCAGCTTCTTGTTCAAGATTGGAGCAAATTAAGCTTCCAAATTTGTCGGGCAAGTTCTCAGAGTATCCTAATTTCATTGGGTTATTCAAAAATCTGGTCGACAATAATGATGCACTCGATAATTTGCAAAAATTTAATTATTTAAAACGATGTTTGTCTGGGGCAGCGTTAGGAGCTGTGAAAGAATTTGAGCTTAGAGGGACAAACTATCGTAAGGCATTAGAAAGATTAGAGAAGAGGTTTGATAAGAAGTGCTTAATCTTCCAAGAACATATTAACTTGTTACTAGAGGTTCCGAAAGTTTCCAAGGCCACTGCTTTCTCTCTAAGAAATCTGGAAGATAGTTTTAATACACACCTCACAGCTATGTTGTCGATAGGTAGTTATCAGGACATTACCAATGCCATACTCATATCTCTTGCGTTAGATAGAGTGGATCCAGAAACGCAAGCCAAATTGCAAGATGTGGTTGATTACAATCAACTGCCGTCGTGGGATGAATTCACGAAGGTTCTGGATCACCGGTGTAGAATAAAAGAAGCGAAGGAAGCCAAAACACTGCATTCGGAGAATGCATTACCAACTTCAAGTGCTCGAAACGATCGTCGTGTACGTGATCGCGGAAGTAATGAAGGTCATAGTCATAGTCGACAAATTAGATCTACGGTGTTAGCTGTGCATCAGGTTCAATGTCCATATTGCAAATCAAATGGTCACAAAGCTGATAGTTGTAGAGAATTTCAAAGCTTACCAGTTTCTAGGCGATTTCAAGAAACCAAAAGGTCGATGCTCTGCATAAATTGCTTAGAAGTAGGGCATTCGGTGAGGCGTTGCTCCCAAACGAAATGCAGTATTTGTTCTCTACCCCACCACCACCTACTACATAGGTTTGCTCCCATTACGGAGCCGAACGTTGCATCTACCTCTGGGGCAAACGGTGAACAAAATACATCGCCTTTATCCGTCTTACTGGGAAGTACAGGAAATCAAGTGGTATTAGCTACGGCAGTAGTTGAGGTTAAAGATTATTTAGGAAGTTATCATCCGGTACGTGCTATCTTGGATTCTGCATCGCAGCTAAATTTCGTAACTGAAGAGATGGCTCAACGGTTAAAACTTGTAAAAAGCAAAACGGAGATGCAAATAAGTGGAATAAGGAATGAGCTATCAAAAATCAAATATGTTACGCAGGCGACTTGCAAGTCGAGGATTTCCGATTTCAAAACAGATCTGGAATTACTTGTCATCAAGAACATTACCGATCTACAGCCAACTCGATCATTCGCTGTCGATAGTTGGGATATTCCAAAAAACATAGTTCTGGCCGATCCTAATTTCAACAAAGCTTCTAAAATAGATATGCTGATCGGAGCTGAATGCTTTTTCGAGTTGTTGTCTATTGGGCAGATTAAGTTAGATGGCCGACCCACTTTGCAGAAAACTTTGTTTGGTTGGGTAGTATCTGGAAGATACGACCTTTCGTTGGTACCGAACGCAAGTGTATGTTTGGTAAGTGGTCACGGACAAACGGAGGATGCCAATTTAAATAAATTGGTAGAAAACTTTTGGAAAATAGAAAGAGTGGAGTCAAAGAAAAATTTCCTTACCCCCGATGAAGAACGCTGTGAACAACATTTTTTAAACACAGTAGTGCGAGGGGAGAACGGTAGATTTGTGGTTAAACTGCCATTTAAGGATAATCCGGAAGTGTTAGGAGAATCGCTCGGCATTGCAAAGAAAAGATTCTTTTCATTAGAAAAAAGGTTGGATAAAAATCCAGAAGTTAAGGCAAAATATTGCGAATTCATGGAAGAGTATGAAAAGTTAGGTCACATGGATAAAATTTCTCAACACAAATTGGGCCAAATGAGGTATTTTTGCCCACATCAATGTGTACTTAGGCCAGAATCGTCGTCGACGAAACTTAGAGTAGTGTTTGATTGTAGTTGTCCCACATCATCAAATATTTCGTTGAATGAGGTGTTGCTAAAGGGTCCAGTCATTCAAGATTCGTTGTTCTCAATCATTCTATGCTTTCGATTATACAAGTACGCCATAACCGCAGATATTGCTAAGATGTACCGGCCAATACGAGTTGAGGAAGGCGATAGGAAGTACCAGTGCATAGTTTGGAGGAACAAAGCCACGGATGACCTACAGGGATATCAGTTGAAGACGGTTACGTATGGAACAACGTCTGCGCCCTTCCAAGCAACGCGCTGCTTAAAGATGCTAGCAGATAGCAACACATTGAAGTTTCCCTTAGGGGCAAAGGTATTGAGGGATGATTTTTATATGGATGACCTCATAAGTGGAGGAGATTCTGCAGAAGAAATCTTAAACATATACACCGAAGTCAGTACCATTCTTCAAGAAGCGGGATTCGAGTTGCGGAAGTGGTGGACAAACGAGAAACTACAACTACGACGCATACCAGAAAACCAGAGGGAGATTCCATTACGAATCAATGACTCTGACATCATAAAGACATTCGGAATCAAGTGGAACCCCCATAGTGATCAGCTGCAGTATATGGTTCCAGCAATACAATTTTCGAAGAATATTACTAAGCGTGTCATTCTAGCAGAGCTGTCCACTCTTTTCGATCCGTTAGGTTTAATTAACCCCGTAATTGTAAAGGGTAAAATTATCGTACAGAATCTGTGGGTGAAAAAGGTTAATTGGGATGAATCGGTCCAAGCTAGAGTCTTTAGCGAGTGGGAATTGTTTCGAAGTCGGCTTAGAGAACTAAAGGATATTAAGATTCCACGATATGTACTAACTCCACAACCCAGATCAGTACAAATCCATGGATTCGCGGATGCATCATTGCACGCCTACGGATGTTGTATCTACATACGAACAGTAGATGAATTGGACCAAGTGCACTGTCAATTATTGAGTGCAAAGTCTCGAGTTGCTCCAATTAAGACCGAAAGCATTCCTAGGTTGGAATTGTGCGCTGCGGAGCTGTTGGTGGCGCTTCTCGTTAACATTATGCCAAACTTAGTCCACATTGTTGAGGAAATTTTTCTGTGGACAGATTCAGAAATAGTGCTTTGTCTGCACATCCGTCTACATGGGAAGTTTTTGTAGCGAATCGAGTATATAAAATACAAAGCGAGCCGGCAGCAGTTTGGAAACATGTTGGCTCTAAGCAGAATCCAGCTGACATCATATCGAGAGGAGCATTTGCGAGCGAGTTGTTAGAAAGTCTGTGGTTTTGTGGACCAGAATTTCTATATCTACCGAAAACGAAATGGCCGGAGAAGGATATTTCCAAAATCAGTACGAGTATTCCTGGCCAAAGAAAGGGAGAAGCTGTGTTATTAGCCGCTAGAGTATCCTCCGAATTCAGCGAAAGCTACCTGAAATATACCGACTTTCAAAAGGTATTACGGGTCTTTGGATACGTGAGTCGATGGATAGCTAACCGGAAGAAAACTGTAGAGCGATTATCAAATGTATCAGAGAAAGGTAAGGTTAATGTATTCGACACAAGCAGCACCCCCTTACTCTCAGCGAATATACTGAATGATGCGTTGAATAGGATACTTTGGCATGTCCAACAGAAAGCCTTTAAAGAAGAAATTGAGCAGTTGGAAAATGAGAAGTCGATTAGCCTAAAGAGTTGTATCAAAAATCTTAATCCCTTCCTAGATACAAATTCTGTAGAACTACTCCGAGTTGGTGGGCGTTTGCAGAATGCGAACATTCCTTACCTTGTGAAATGTCCTATCCTACTCCCAAAATCTAACCTATTTGTCAAAAATCTTGTTGTTTATTTGCACAGGAAAAATTACCATGCTGGGCCGCAGGCACTAGTTGCAATCATCAGACAGCGCTTCTGGGTTCTTGAGTGCGCAGATTGGTGAAGAAGGTGGTAGACAACTGTCTACATTATTTCAAGTATCGACCGAAGTTGTCCAATCAAATAGTGGGAAACCTTCCAGTTGATAGAGTGCAGCTGTCCAGGCCGTTCCACAAAACAGGTGTAGACTTTTGCGGCCCGTTCCATTTAACATTGAGACGTCGAGGACAGCGAACTTACAAGGCGTATGTTGCGGTGTTCGTGTGTTTTGCGGTCAAGGCAGTACATCTGGAGGTGGTATCCGATCTGTCCACACAAGGTTTTATAGCAGCCCTCAAGAGGTTTGTCGCGCGACGGGGACTATGTAGTGATATCTTCTGCGACAATGGGACGAACTTCGTTGGAGCCCGAAATGAGCTGGCAGAATTCCGACATCAATTTTTGAAGCAGCAGACGCAAAAGGAGATTGCAACATGGTGTGCAGCGGAGCAGATACATTTTCACCACATCCCGCCTAGAGCACCTCATTTTGGGGGTCTGTGGGAGGCAGCCGTAAAGTTCGAAGAGTTGTCCACGGTCGTGGCGGATATCGAAGCAATTCTAAACTCGCGACCCCTCTGCGCTATGTCGATTGATCCAAGCGATGAAGAAGTGCTGACTCCAGGGCATTTTTTGATCGGTGCCCCTCTAAATGCGATAGTTGAACCATGCATAGAATCAGAGCAAGTAAGCGATCTTAAAAGATGGCGACGTTTATTCCAGATTAAGCAACATCTCTGGGCTCGTTTGTCTAAAGAGTATTTGCTAGAACTTCAAAAACGAACGAAGTGGAAGGCGTCGGAAGCGAACTTCAAATTGGGTACTCTCTTCTTGATCGCAGATGACAATATACCAGCTCAACAGTGGTTGATGGGAAAAATCGTCAAAGTTATCGCCTCACAGGATGGGAAAACTCGAGTGGTCAACATAAAAACAAAAAATGGTATCCTGCGGAGAGCTATTCATCGTCTAGCGCCACTGCCGATAGAAAGTTAAAGTCTCTGTAGCCTCTGAGACTTCAAGGCGGGCAGAATGTTAATTGTTGTTTTATTTCAAACATATTTATAATTTTTTTTAATTTAAGTATTTTCTTTTGAGTTTGGATATAAAATTGTTAGAATAATTAATTTTTAAAACAAACATACTTATTGTGAATAAAAGAAACATTGTTGAAATCTAGAATTAAGTCCCTGTGGATTCCGGCGAAAGATACGCTGGAAGTGAAACAGAGGCAAGACTGGTCAGGAGAAAACACGGCCGAGGATTCGTTGTTGGACTGTGAACCCATCTAGGCGGTTGTTGAAAGAATAAAATTTGAATTTATAACGAAATAGTTGTAGTTTTTCTTCTCGATATATCAACCATCGGAAGAATCGGGAAGACATTGTTCTTTTTTTTTAGTCGAAAAGTCGCAAAAACTATTGCGATTAAACAATATCAATATCTCTGCGACTTTTGCCCAAAAACAAAACCCAAATTCCTCCTTCGAATCCCCTGCGTTCCAGAACGAAAATGATTTGAGTCTGCCCCAGGCTACTCCTACTCTAGAAGCGCTGATAACTACCATAGTTACTTGCGTCATATAAAGCCAGACTAGTATGATCATGCAAAACCTTTCGAATATCCTCATAGATTCGGGTACAGCAACCGATCAGGTTTTATCCCCAGAATATCGGAGCAGGCTGTCAGATTTAGGCAGCATTCCGGATATTGTTCGTAGTATCCGAAATTTTCAGATAATCCAGTTGAGTTCAGCTCATGGAAGAAGAGGCTAGACAGAATCCTGGGGATCTACGAGCATTTAAATGGAACTCCAAAATACTTTAGGACACTGTACGTGATTAGAAACAAAATCATTTGTAATGCCCACGTTATCTTGGAGTCCTTTAGCACTTCATTAAATTGGATTGGTATCTCACAGTGCCTGGCCATGCCCTATGCAGATTACCGTTATCTGGGAACGTTGGGGTACCAGATGATATGTTTGGTAAACAATATTGGGTGCATGGAGATAAGCGCAGAAGCTATGAGGTTTCTTACTCAGATTTATGGGAATAAAGCCCTCGACACCTTTACTAGGGGAATAAAGATTACTTAGTATCCGCGAGCCAACAGATCTACCGCATGCATTAAGCTTATGCTTGAAGCCCGAGGACCAGAGCTATCGGAAGGAAGCCCAAGAACTCAGCGCATTAAATACAAGTCAATATGTCAAATTTCATGCAAGCCCAAAATAATGCGATCGCCCAACCGAAGCGCAGCATATTCACTTACAAAACCGGCAAAACCCATACAGTATTAATAGCAATCCACAACAGAACTTCCACATTGTAGAAACCAAAGATGAGCCTGCAGATGTTGAGGAATTCAGTACAGTACAGCCCTAACTGATGCGGACAATCTATATCATCAATCTCTCGCGGAATACGCTCAGAATTTCCCCGATCCTCCCATCAATTCAGAACCAAACGACCATACCGCATTCATTTTTTCGGCTAAGCTATTCTGTACTTCTGTATTTTGAATGCCAAACGGAAAGCGGAGACATGTTAACAGTTCTTATTGATACGGGATCTAGTAAAAACTACATTAGAAACGACTTTGTTACTAATCTTATCCCTAACCACCAAATCGTTTGCGCTAATTCAATAGCCGACGACGTCAAAGTTTGCCAACATACGCTTGTGAATCTTTTCGGGTTAAATAATATACAAATTATATTTTTCTTGTTACCTTCCCTACGAACATTCCATGGAGTACTGGGTAACGATAGCCTAAAGCAGCTACATGCACCCACCTATACTAAAGAGAGTTATATGTCAATTCTTCGTAAGTTCGTATTAGAATTAAACAACTGAAGTCGCAATCAGTAAGCTCAATAGATATAAATTCACTTACTGCAAAAATTGATCATCTCACACTATCATAAAGGAATTTGGTGAATCCAGCTGTTTTGTACAGAGTTCAAACTTCGGAAAAGAAAAAAAAAATTAAATTCTCACAAATCTAAATTAACTTTATTAGCAATACAAGTAAAAGTAAAAAAAAAGTGAAAGTGGACTGTATTTGGTCGCTCAGATGCACGTCTGCTCAGCTCGGCTGATGAAGAAACAATGACAAAAATTCCAATTTATAATATCGCACAACGCCTCGTAGTCAATGTTGTTTGTTGTTGCTTTTAGCATTGCTCTTTTTTTGCAGCAGGTTGATTGCGACTTCTTTGTCGTAGGCAAATTCCGTTATTCAGCGGGTTCATCGTAGAATCCAGAATCAATCATCTTCATCGTTGTCACAACACAACCAAAGTTGTTGGTATGTTTATCACTGACCCTCGCTGACGTTGTTCTCGGTCGCAAGTGCCGCTAATCGAGACACTATGAAAAAGGGTGTGGGACGCACTTGCACTTGCACTTGCACTTGCACTTGCACTTGCACTTGCACTTGCACTTGCACTTGCACTTGCACTTGAATGTCGATAAATTGGATTTCTCAATCGTCGACGCCGATGATGATGTTGAAAAAGCTGATATGGTTGTTGTTGCGCTCGTGCCCAAAGACATCTGCGGACCAAAGGAATAACTTGTTGGATGCACCGTTGCTCTGCTCGTAAGGTCAATGTGCGAGCAGGTATTTTGTGTATTTGCACTTGAAGACACCGCTATGTGGTTTTTCTTGGATTCATATTGCTTCGTTATTGGTGATGTGGCTCAGTGACATGTTTATACATATGTACATACATGCATTGCGTAGGTCGCTCGTTGCCTTTAGTTTGGCACTTATGCACATAACGCTCATGTTAATCTCTAACACCAGCTATATATGAAAATTTAAAGCTATTTTCTGACCCAGAGGATAAGCCGATGTATACAACTACATTTATGGCGGAGATGCCAAACAATACCGTATGGTGATAGATTATAGGAAACTAAATTGCATCACCTTCGCCGATAGATATCCAACGAGGTAATCGTGCAATTAGGAAAGAACAGATTCTGCACGGTACTGGATATAAAGAGTGGATTCCACCAGATCCCTTTAAGGGAATCCGACATCGAGAAAACCTCATTTTGCATAAATTACGGGAAGAATGAGTTTGCGAGATTGCCATTCGGGTTAAATAAAGATCCAGCAATCTTTCAGCGAATCCTTCATGATATACTGCACCAATATATTGGGAAATTTTGTCAGGTGTATATCGACGATATTATCGCTTACAGTGAAGACGAACTTGAGCATGATAAACACATTGAGCAGATTTCCAGCACTCGAGCAAATATGAAAGCCCAATTGGACAAGCGTACATTTTTCGAAGCCGAAATAGAATTTCTAGCGTTCCTTATTTCAGCCGATGGCATAAAAACAAACCCTGCGAGAGTGGGATCCTTACCAATTCCTGAGGCCTTTAAACAACTGAGATCTTTTCTTGGTCCTTGAGGATATTATAGGCGCCTTGTGAGAGCTCATTAAATCCCTAATAGCCCTTCTAAGAGGGGAGGAGGGACGTGTGTCCAAGACCAAATCCTCTAAATGGCTTAACCAAGAAGCCATTGAATTCTTCCACAAATTGAAACATTCTCCCAGTTCTCATGGGCTAATTTTGACATATCCCGACTACTCTAAACTCTTTGACTTAATAACGAAAGCTTCAAATTTCTCTTTTCGGACTGTTCCCGAGCAAGAGGTAAAACCTGTAACCTTCACTTCAAGAACTCTGAACAAAGCGGAGGAGAACTTAGTAGCCAAGTGAAAAGGAATTTTTAGCTATTATTTGGGCAATGAGTATCTTCACGGATCACCAGCCTTTCACATTTGCTCTTAGTAATTAAACAAGCAATACTAAGATGAAATGGTGGAACGCTAGACTCGAGGGATATGATTACAAGATGAAGTAAATATAAGCCTGGAAGAACCCAAGTGGTGGCAGATGCCATGTCTAGCACATATTTCAGCTAATTGTTCCAGCGTTAATATTTTAACTGATACTCAACATAGTGACGAAAGCTCCGGTTAGAGTCTTATCCAGTTTGCAAACGAATCTCCAAACGTTTTTAAGAATCATCATGATGTAGGCGAAAAATCTTCACATCAATTTCAACTAATCCTTCCAACTTCTCATCGTCATAAGATAGTTGAACCGAAATAAACCCCAGAAAGCCTTCGAAATATTTTAAAGCGTTAGGTAAACCATTCTGTAACTAATGGCTTCCAAACAGATGAAGCAACCTGAGGAATGATCCAAGAACTTTATACGTACCACTTTTCTCAACATTTCTCAAATTTCTTTGCCAGGAAATTAGTACAATAAAAGATGTATGTACTAAATCCCACAAAGAGGGTGAAATTATCAAAGAACACAATAGAGCACATCGTAACAGTCCTGAAAATAAGTTGCAATTATTGCAGAAATGCTATTTTCCGCAAATGAAACCTAAAATTTAAAAATTTACCGAACAATGTAAAGCCCGTAAGGAGGACATATATGATAGACACCCTAACAAACCCAAGTTGCAAGCCACTCCTATACTCGAATATCCCGGTCAGATCATACATATTGACCTGTTTTTTTGCCAACAAACTGATTGTGTTAACGGCAATAGACTAATTTTCGAAGTACACTGAAGCCAGAATCGTGAAGTAACGAGCAGTATAGGATATAAAGGAACCGTACGAGAGGTGATTATCTCCTTCGGCTCCCCCGAAATAATAGTTTTCGACAATTAGAAATCCCTGAGATATTCATATTGTAAAATCAGTTGTGTAGTTGTTATCAAGGTATTTAAAGCACGTCATATGCGAGCTCAGTAAACGGTCAGATTGAGAGGTCTCACAGTACTTTGTCTGAGGCAATGCGTTGCCCTAATTACGAAAAATCCCATAGCACCCTTTCCGAGTTACTAGATAGGCAAAGTTACGAGTATAACAACTCAATCCGCTCTGTCACCGAAAGGAAACCAATAGATTTATTTTTTACCAGGAACCCAAATAACGATTTAGCTTAAATCGAAAATGGAAGACAGAAAAACATTCAAAAGATCAAAAATAAACAAGACGTTATTAAAAGAATCGGTAACAAACTGTCACATCGCTATAGGAAAGAGGTTGTAGCGGAGAATGAAAATACAGCAATTTTAACTTAATCTGGAAAAGTAGTTTCTAAAATCCGTATAAAGAATTGATTTATTTTTCCTATTCCTTTAAAGAACATGGCTACTTTTGATCCAGTTTTTGGATTATTCGAACTCGCAATTGTTAAAAATCAGCACGGGTATGGCCAAAATCCAAACAGGATAAATCAAAATTGTGCAGACAGTAGATGTCGACACATACGAAACGATTCTATTGAATCTGGAGAGCACTCTTAAATCAAAATTACAACCCGATAATCCCCTATACCATATGTACATACATATATATCCATACACATATATATATACATGTATATCCAATCTTGTCCTATGAGAATATACGCATTAGAAGTTACTTAACTAGACTAAACACAATAAAAAGAATAACGGATCTATAGATTTCATTGGCAGTGCATGGAAGTGGATTGGCGGTAACCCGGATCACCACGCCTATGAAATCATGTCAAAAGAAATGAATAGTGTCCCAATGACTAATAACGAGTATAATTAATAAATTAAGTATGGAAAGAATAAACAAAATGTCAAATATAATAAATAGAATAATAAAAATTGTAAAAGAAAAAACAGAATTTATCATGGAAATTAAATATAAACTTGAATTTGTAAAAGAAAAATTGTTAATGGTACTCGTATGCCATATGCCATACATTGGGCGAAAACTAATATAGGGTCCGCCAAAAATGTTTTTTTTTTGAAAATGCTATAAAAAAAAACTACTGAATATTTTCTCAAATTTCTTTTTTCTTTTGAAAGTACAATCCTTCCGGTTAATAATGGAAAATAATTTTATTCAAATGGCTGCCTCGGCTGGCCATTTAGTAGCCTACGATCGGTCCAATTTTTAAGCACATTATCGATTGTGTGCAGCTGTATTTCACCAATGGCTTCACGAATATTGTCCTTTAAAGCGTCAATTGTCTCTGGCTTGTCGGCGTAATACTTACCTTTTACGGCACCCCACAAATAATAGTCCAATGGTGTCAAATCGCAGCTCCGGGGTGGTCAAACGACATCAGCTCTGCAGCTGATAATGCGATCTTCAAAAACAGGGCGCAAAACATGGAGTGTAGCTTCGGCTGTGTGGCACGTAGCGCCGTCCTGTTGAAACCAAATGTTGCCAATATCCTCCTCTTCAATTTTTGTGAACAAAAATTCGTTCAACATGGCCCGATAACGATCGCCATTGACTGTAACGGCCATTCCTTGCTCATTTTCAAAGAAAGATGACCTAATTATGCCTCTGGACCAAAATCCGCACCAAACAGTGACTCGTTTTGGGTGTATCGGCTTTTCAATGTATGCGTGCGGGTTTTCTGTGCCCCAAATGCGACAATTTTGCTTGTTTACATACCCGCCAAGATCAAAATGAACTTCATCTGAAAAGATGATTTTTTTGGCAAAATCGGCATCTTCTCTAAGTCGATCGCAGGCCCACTTAGCGAAGCGTATACACAACCATATTCGTTCAGCGGAAGGATAAAACTAATTATCTGTCAAATCAGACATGAGCTAAGTGTTACCATTCACGAAATAAGCACTAGTTGAAAAAAAAAAGTTAGATAGCGGACCCTATATTATAAATTCATATATATATCGTGTCAGATACCAAAATTAATATTATGCAAAATATCCTGGGTAAATATAATATTATTTTTGTATATTGTATTTTTGTATATTTTGTATATAATATATTGGCTTAGAGTTCGCAGATATAAAAATTTCCTCAAATGAAAAAAAAATAGAATTTTTATTATTAGCCCACCAACTACAAACTCCATATGCTGTACTTCAATGTTAATCAAAGCTGTCAAAACAAACCTTGCCATTAAGAAAATTTTATATGACTCTATTCTTATTTGTAAGAGAGAAATTGTTGGAATTGTAAGAAATGCAAATTATACAATAAATTGTCCATTTGTTCCGATGCTAATATAGTAAATTTTGTCATGCCTACCAAACCTACTGTACGGAAGAGTGTTAAAGTAATGTGCATATGCATAAGTAGTGATTTGGACAATACATACATAGACACACGTAATTATAGTTTAAATTATAACATATTTATGAATATAACATCTCCTCTTTCAAATTAATAAATTCAAAAAACTAAGTAAACTATAAAATTCATTTGTTAAAATTATTAAAAAAATAATGAAATTGATTCGAAATAGATTTAAGTGAATCATTATTTACATTTTTTTTTAGTTTTCTATTGAAAACGAACAACTTGCGTCGAAGGTTTTTTGGTTCAATTGTTCGTCATCTTCGTGGTTGGTTATAGTTGGTTTGGTGACTTCAGGATATTCAACTTTTATTTCACCTCCGGGACCTATTTCTTCAGTTAGTGTTGAAGGTTGCGATAAATCTATAAAAGAAACAACTGAATTACTCGTATGTTTAATTTTTTCTGTATTTGAGAGTTTGGTAGAATTTGATTCATGTTCAGATGTAGGGATAAGTCCGGATATTTGTTTATCAGTTGAATCAGCAGCGAATTGGTATATTAAATCCCGTGATAGATATCGGAGTTTTAGCTGGTTCTGATGTCTCCTGAAATATCCATGTGTTGTTAAAATTATATATATGTTAGAGCCTAGTTGTTTGGTTATTTTTCCTTCTAACCAAGTCTGACCTCTTGAATAATTTCGGGCGAGAACCTGCTGCTGAGGTTTGAATTTGTTGTTTTGCTTTCTTAAGTATCTTTTTTTTTAAGTCTGGAGCAATTTGAGATAGATTAGTTCTTGGATGTCGGCCATGTACATAACAATTCTTGGGTGATTTAGGAGTTTGGGGGTTGCGTGTTCCTCCAAACGTGCTTAGATATATGTTGAGGGCTTCGTCTTTGCCTTTATCTTTTCGTATTACTTTTTTGAAATTGGCTATAGAAGTTCGTACAAATTTTTCAACCCCACCATTTCACGCAGGATTGAAAGGCGCTGTTTTAATATGCTAAATTCCTTGACCTTGGCAAAATCTTTCAAACTCACTGGAAGAAAAGTGGAGTCCAATATCGCTGATGATAGTTTTGAGTAAACCTTCAAGTATAAATATTTTGCTTAACGTTTGAATAGTTGCAGTTGCAATTGTTTTTCTCATTGGTATGATAAACGGAAACTTTAAAAATGCGTCGACACAAATTTACCACATATTATGGCAAAATGGACCAGCAAAGTCGACGTGAATGTGCTCCCATGGCTCCCTAGGTTCTGGCTAAGTGCTGCTAGATGGATTAGATCCACGGGACTGACAAATATTACAAGACTATGATTTTGTTTCAATATGTTGGGCGATGCGATGCCACCAGCAGTACCTTCTTGCCAGTTGTTTTATTCTTGCAACTCCCCAGTGTCCTGCGTGAAGCATGTCTAATATTCTTTTGTGTAGCTTCTCTGGAATAATAACCCGTATACGCTCAGTTTACAAAATTGTGATATTTTTGTAAACGCTTAAAGAAAGTTTTCTTTTAAAGTAGGGTTCAATGTTTTTTTCTTGCAAAGAAAAAAGCCAACCATTGCAAATATACTGTCTTACCTTTGATAAGTGTATTGTTTGAGCTCTTGCAAACTTACCGGAAACGTGTTGATCTGATCCTCATAAATTGCTTGAACTTCCAAACACGAATTCCAAAACGAATTATTTGCAGATATTGTCAAAACCGTATCTATACTTTTCAAACTAAGTTCCACACAGAACGTTTCCCACCAGTTTTCGCGTCAACCACAAGAAGAGGGAGTAGTTTTTTTCACCATTGAACTGTACAACTACACTGGCTTCACCTAGGATGCGGACTTCCGTATCTCCACACGAAGTGAATACTTTATTGGACTTTTATAGCTTAAGGTCATGGAGTAAGGAATATCCAGCCAATTCGACAAGTGAACAGTATTAGAGTATCAATTAGGAACTCCATCTTGCTTCCATTCACTTCACGGACAACATAATACTACCCCATAGGTTTGCAAAGCCTGCTTGATCCAACGATTTTACTTAATCGATATGGCGCTGGCTGCGGCTACGTTTCACTTGTCTTTGTTTTTCGTCCGAGAGTTTAAAACATACTGGGACTATATGACCTATTTTCGCACACTTCCGATAAACGGCTTGGGTTTTAAAACATCCAGAACATGACATGACCTGACCATGCCTTGGCTGCAATATTATTACTAAATCTACTTACACTTCTTCTGCGGGCAAATGACTTACGAAGTGACTTACTGCTTGCATCGTAGGAGGAATCTTTTATATTATCACCTTTTATAACCTGAATTAATTTTCGAGTGGTTTCAAATGTTTCAGCAATCGCAGGGACGTCGTTCTCACTGGGTCATGTGGGATGTGTAATATGACGAATTCCGTATTACAATTTTTTGAACACAAATTCACACCCACTCGCTTACTCATAACTGATGTTATGACGATTATGGCACACATTGCGCGATTAGATTTGTTTTGTTCGGCTACTATTTTATCCACAAACTTTTGTTGAGATTGAAATAACTTTTCAAAAAGTTCTGCTATATTGTCGTTTGGCATGGCTAATAATTACACGCATTTTTTATTGTTCGATCTCGACGCTAAATGTTAAGTTCAATGAAGTGTAAGCCCAATGAATTCTAGAGTGATACTGATATATAATATATTTATAATTCAAAATATGGGTATAGTAATATATGTATATACATGTAAATTACATAATGTGTATTCATGTGTATTAAATTAATGTGCATATGAATAAGTAGTGATCTGTACAATACATACATAGACACTCGTAATAATAGTTTAAATAATAGCATTAATAGCATATTTATGAATAAAACAGAAGCCACTCAACTATCGGAGATACTATATAATTAAAAAATATAAGACCCATTAATTTAAACATTTATTAAACAATTTACCAGGATTTGGAAGCCAAAGAAGATCACTGAAGAAGATGGAAGATGAACGATGTATTGTCAGGCAACTTCAGAATAATCCCTGTCCAAGTGCTCCGAATCTAACAGCACACATTAAATATTACCTTCATAAAGAGGTAAATCCTGAAACGATTCGAGTAGTGCTGTGAAAAAAAGTCGTTCATCAGCACTATAAATAGAATTAAAAGAAAAAAATTGCCAGACTTTACCAAGTTAAGACCTTTTCGTTCTGGAAATTTGTTTTGTTTTTCCGACGAGAGTAAATCTAATTTATTTGCTTCTGATGGACAGGCTTATGTGCCTCGAAAACCTAAATAGGAGATAAAGGAAGAGAATTTGCGCCCGACAATTAAACATGGAGGTGTCTGCTGCTGAACCCGGAAAACTCGTCATCATTGATAGAGTCATGGATCAATGATTAATTTTTGAAAGCAAAATATTAATAATTAAGCCGATGGCAGAAAATCTTCGGAAGCGCCTCGAAAAAAAGTTGTCCGCCGGGGAACCGTATAGCTCATGACTGAATCATTTGAAATCAAAAAATCAAAATGCTATCATTAGATAATTGCTTTCTCAAGGTATACCTGGGAGGAAATTTTTTTCGATTTTTTAACTTTTGGTGACTCTTAGAAATGAAAACACCGATGGGCCAATTTGTTATTGTAAAATTAAGAACTATGAAAGATAAAAAAAGTTCCCAGGGATACCTGATCATTTACGAGTATGTAGATAAGTAGTATACTGAATTTCGAAAGAATCGGTCGAGTAGATTTTGATTCAAACCATTCACCTGCTTCCACAATGAGAAGTGTCAGAAAATCTTTTTAAAGTTTTGTGTACCAGAAAATTCAAAGTATTGCTCCGATTTGTTTCAAATTTTGAAACAATAGAAAACAATGGAAAAAAGTTTGATAACGTTACCCCCTTCCCCCTCCCTTAAACAAATTAAAGATTTACTTACTACTCATAAGTATTAAAATAAAAAAAAAATGTATTTTAATTTGTTTCTTGCTTTTAAAAGTGCAGTGTCCCACTTCTTTTTTGAGGTCAGAATTGGTGGATTCAATATTTTTTCTTTGTATAATCTGTTTAAATATGATGATCTGAATATTATGTTATGAATTCAAATTATAAACACAAAGCTTTCAAAATGTATTACAAAAAATTATACTTTTATTTATACTAATATATAAATATATATTTGGAACTAAAGTTAGAAACATCAACCGTTCGAGTTCTTGTTTAGCCGACTGTGTATGGATCGATCGCTCAGACGCAAGCCGGTTTTCAATGCTTTACTCTGCAACTAATTAAACAGCGGTTGCAGTTATGACAGATTTGATTAAACCCTTGAAGTTTCTATCTATCGATAATGTGTACACCGCTCTGCAATAGAGAAATGTGTTATTTAATCTCATATCTCACACCTGGATTAAGTTATTAAAAATCAAGTTAACGAGTATTCTTCAAAAACTATTTAAACACTTACCACATACTAAGTATTTTTTTAGAAATATATATGTAGAAACAATTAATATGATGCTAAATATTCCTTTTTTTCAGATAATCATCAATGTTGTGATCAATTCAAAAATGCTCGTTTGATAGAAAAAAAAACACTGGCTGTGGAAGAATACTTAAAGATACATGGTTTAATGCCGACAGATTATTTTGATATAACTAACGCTTAAGAAAAATGGTTGTATTAGAAGTTTTACCTATAAATAATGCCATTTTTTTTTTTAATTAGATCTGCAATTTCAAAAGATATAAGCAAAAATGAAAATACAAGATTTTAGTTGTAACGAATTGGTTAAATTTAGGTTTTAAAAGTTAAAGATATGTAATAAACTATAATTAAAATATTTTAATCCATTTAAGAAAAAATACTTGAAATGACATTGTTAACAAAAATTATACGGGTGTAAAACAATTGCAAACACCAACAATGAAATAGCAGAATGAATCGTCTCCTTAAATTATTTACAACGGAATGAGACTTTTAACAAAAGGCTGAATATAATAGAACGGTAAAAATCGATGTAAAATTTTCCATTAAACTATCATAAATAAACTAAAGAATAGCGATACTTTATATTTTGCCCTTTTCCTACTACATTTTTTGTATAACAATATTAAGATTCTAATCGGTGGGTTTGGTATGTACGAGTATTTCTTAAACATTTGTTCGGATTTTCATAGATCTATTTATTTCTCTTTTACTTTTCTTTGAGCACAAATGTTGTTTGTAAAACCTGTTAATAGATAAAAGATACAAGACAAAAATCCATTATAAATATGTTGAAATTGCATTCTGCGCTAGTATATAATCTTTGCTTAACTTATTTCAATGATTTGGATTTTATGACAAGTTAGAATTCTACAAATATTGTAAATGACAATTTTTCTACAACTGCAACAAACGAATTGTAAAATATAAGCAGGAAAAATAGTTTTTGATTGCATTGTAAGAATATATTGGTGCTTGTATAACTGGTCAACTTAATACCCAAAACTTCTTAAAATTAGGAGAAATTCCCATTTTCATAGAGTGGGCTCTGAACTTCTTTTTTCAAAATACAGGAATCTGAAAGGCAATTAGTTTTGAGTTGTTTGAGTGATCCATTAATTAAGTTGCCCATGTACACAGGTATTTTTATGTATTTAATGCATTAAAATATAATGTAAATTTTTGAAGAATGATATATGTATGAACTTATATGTATGTAAGCTATTTAATCGTATTCGTCCATTATCCGTCTTTTTAAAATTAAAAAGTTAATCTATACACATATATATTTATTTGACACTATAGACATATGTGTAGGTATACACATCACAGAATGTTTGCATACAAATAAATATTTTATGCTAGTGTACAATAAAATAAATGAAAATTATATTACTGTTCAGGTTTGTAGAAAATATTATAATACTTAAAACTCAATCTTATATAATATAACTCTTATAACTTGGCTTTCAGTAAAATAAAATCTAGCCAAAGCTACAAATTATTAAGCATATTATATATATATACTTATATATAAAGCGCATAAAAGAAAGTGTATCAAAAGAGTGACACCAAACAACTTATGTTGATAGTCATGCGGTAATAATAAATATCAAGCAGGAAAATTTCTTAGAAATAAAAAAGCGATAATATTATTGCTTTATTACACATTATATTGGTTCCGAATTTAGCGTTTTTTTTTCTCTGGTGATTTGAATCAAAATATATGCGTATAAAGTAGAAATGAAAATACAACATTTTTATTATTTGAAAAAGGATAGAAATATGTACTTGCCCCTTCAAATTTACTTTCTAACGTAAAATTATTTCCAAAAATTACTGTTGATTCAACGAAGTGCCAAATTTTATGGCCTAATGGCAACTATAAATAAAATGTACAAATGTATACATAGAAGATTTTTTAATTCCTCCCCTTCCAATATCAACTTTCCATTAATTCTCTTTAATATGCACATACGACCCCTTATATATATGTATGCCTTTGTGGAGCTTTATGTAACAATTTATTTAAAAAGAATTCCATTCTCAATTTTATTTTCATATATTAAGAACGAATGAGATTAACATAATAACTTATCAGGAGTGGTTGTCGTATAAAAGCATGGCTTTATGTAATGTTGTTGAATGTGTGTCGGGTAAGAAGATCAGCTTTTGTTACCTAAGGATTGGTTTATCACTATCTGGAGGCAATACTGCCAAACCAGATTCATTGCAATGGTCTTATGTGGATTTTTTCATATAAGATTAAAGTTGGGAGCTATAATCTTGCTTCTTATGAGCGTCAATGGCTGTGAAAAGGAAATGAGACTACCTATTTTAAATAGCGTTAAGAAATACTTCAAATAGTAGACTATGTGTTTGTTTGAAGCGAAACCATCAACAAAATAATTTCTGAAGAATCTTTTTTTTATGAGCGTGCTATATGTATGTTATTTGTGAACAGCAACTTAAAATCGATGTATCGTACGTAAAGAAATGTGACTACTCAGATTTTTTATAATCGAATTTTTTATAAGCATGCCCGAGTAACACCTGTTATTTAGGAATATCAACTTAGAAAAGGTATATCATAAGGCCTGTTAAGTTAATAGCTCATAACTCTGCCATGTTGATAGTATATGGGTAAGAAGAATGACGGGTAAAGATATCGAGGCAGTCACGAAGAAGATATAAAAATCGAGGAGCGTCACGGTCCACACCCGAAATGTTCCCCTCCTATTCCATTTTATCATTTTTAGTTCGATCGGGTAATTATGTCGTTTTCAAGAAACTTTGGTATTCGTATTGCAATATTACTTCATCCTAAGCAGGAATATATTTATATAACATATATGTTGGACTCTGTAATACATGTGCTTATAAATGCAATACACTCTGATTCACCAAAGATGGTTAACGGTTTTAATTGTAACCGAAAAACTTTTGTTTGTACAAATGTGACTCACTGTGCTCGCTACCACAATGGATGAATGGCACTTCTATGGATATAAAGAGTTTGTATAAGCAATATGTTGCAGAAAATATAGCATGTTTGCAAGAGTTGGAAAGGTCTTGAGATACATTTTTGGTGTGCGTGTTTTTTCACGGTGTGCAGTCATCATGTTTCCTCCTCCGGACAACCAAAAAATAAAAATGTTTCGAAATACCTTAAAAAAAACCTAACCATGATACTATTTTTTTTTTAAATAAACATTTTTCTCCTAAAACTTTTTTAATAATTTATTATATCTCTTTTTATCTCATTTGGAAGTCCTCAATTGTAGCTTCTATTTACGGTATCAACAATGCATATACGTTTTATAGTTTTGAAGATATTTGAAATCTTTTTTTTCTAGCAGTTTGCGCCTAAAACCACTTTGAATTTTTACTCCTGATGTATTAGAGAGCACGTAGATTTTCTTGTTAAGAAAATCGGAGGTGCGAATTTTTCGGAATAATTTGCTTGGTGAAGTGGAGTTGGAAAGGGGAGGTGATGTGAGGTTTAGAAAGTGTTAAAATTGTTTAGAAATTTTTTAACCTCCTATTTCTTCTAGCCGGAGTTCTCAGTTTTCGGAAAATCATCGATTGAGGTTTGAGCTAATTATTTTAATTTTCGGAAAAAAAATTAAAAAATATTGATTTTCACGCTCAGCATGTATGTATATTCTTGTTCAGGATGGCAACTACTACAACATAATAAAATTTTAAAGACATGGGAGCTGTTGGGCTTCAACGACACAATGACCGTGCGATCATTGAGTAGTGAAGTCCGCGAATAATAAAGAGTATATGCGGTGTCCGATGCTGAAATGTTTCAATTCACCCGATCGTTAAGATTAACTCAAATTGATCAATAGTAATTTACGAGTAAAAGAAAACTTTTTTTTTGTTTTAAAGAACTTAACACTCAAGTGGGTATGAATAAACTTATAATGCCCTAGCATATGTTAAGTTTTTTTAGAAAATGGGATAAAGAGAGAAAGGAAAGTGATTGCGCTCGGTGGTGATTGCGCTCCATGGGTGGAGTCCAAAATTGAATGCAGAGACTACATTCTTTGTGGAAGTTGGCTTGCTGTTGATTTCTAGTCAACTGCTCATCTTAATTGATTTTCGTTAACTAAAAAAATGAATGTCTTTCAGGCGAGGTTGGGATTCTAACACCGAATCTTCCGAGTTGGAAGCCAGTCCACTACCACTTGAGCCACGGTCACCCACGATCACCCACTTATTGATCAAAGAGACATAAGGTCATTATATTAAATACTTAGTTCCTTTTTCATTACTTCTTATATTTGGTTGTTATATACTGAATATATTAATCAGATCCCAATAGATCTGAAATCTTTATTTAGTTTGATGAATTAATGTATCCTTCAATGCATGTCGTTACATTACACTCTCATTTCAGACCTCTAAATATGTTAAGCAAACCCTGCCTTAGTTTTACCTCCAGGTGGCATAGCGCAGTGAATACGTTCGATAACTTCACCGATGGAGGATCTCAATTAAAAACTCGCATAAAAAAGATAAAAAGTAATCCATTATATACTACATTTCTTACGCCATCACCCTTTTAACAAGCAAAGGTAAACCGCCGAAAGTAAAATATTTTATCCACGAGGAATTTAAGTATTATAGTAGTAATTTTTAGAAAGCTTATTGATTTGAACTAACTAAAACTGCATACACTCCAAAACGGTAACAGAGTCCCCTAATTCGCCAAGGATAATTTGAGAAATAATTTTTGGGTATATTCTAAGAAAAATATCGTTCTACAGTAACGGCTTCTCTCCAATGTTGGCATCGTTTATCGATGGTTTCAGAAAAGGCAAAAGGCTTACTTTGGCTTTCCCTGACCCATGATAACGAAAATTGCTCTGTTAGTATTAACGGCAGAGAACTCGTTTTGAACTTCGTTTTTAGAAGAAATACAAGCCTTTATAACTGTATTAAGTAAAGTTGATACCTTGTTTGAGTCGTTAGATATCCAACTTCTAAGCCTGTTCCAATTTCCTTGTACATGAACGAGATTGCAGAAAAATCCACAGATGTTATGATACTTGAGAGAACCTGCAAAAGGTGAAATTTCAAAAAGAAGGTTTCTTGCTTTAAGCTGCAAAGACTATGAATTAAAAATGATTTTCTGTGATTTGTGTCCTCTTGGTTTTGTATGCATGCTAAAGCCCGTTTTTGGATTTCACTGCGAATGTTTATTGATGCTAACTGCTGCCTCAACTTGACGACGCTTCTAGAATACGCTCTTCCAATTCACTTAAACTTGGTATTACGCTGAAATATACAAGTTCTTTCATTCTTCCCCATATAAGAAAATCCAATACTGTAAGGTCAGAAGATCTTGCAGGTCAGTGAACTGGTCCATTTCTTCCTATCCAACAATTACCGTTTTCTTCATCTAGCCAATTCTTAACCTCACGACCATAGTGGGCTGGAGTACCCTGTTGGAAATATGCTGATGCTAGTGGAATGAATCAGTGGAATGTTCTCCAATCGTGCTGGTAAATCATTTCGCAAAAACTCCAGATAGTCTAAGTGGTAGTTAATCGGTTGCCGATTAACTTGTTTCCAATTACACCTGCCCATACATATTCACGCTGAATTTGTGTTGAAATTATTTATGTCTCCTTATATGTGGATTGTCCGGACCCCATGTATGAAGATTATGAAAATTTGTGATTGATCAGAGAAATTGATTGTTTAGCCAAAAACTGAATTGCCAATAACGATGAATGCAAAGAAGCTTTATCTGAAGTAAGAACCAATCGCTCGTGCGGTACGATTCCGGTCTGATTAGTCTGGGAACTTTTTGAATTAACCGTGAATGTTTAGCAACATTGCTTTAAATCAAATTCAGTGATTATGTATGTTGAGAGGCCTAGCTAGCTCATTGGTGCAATACTATCGACATGTACATATGTTACATACGTACATACGAATGTTAATTTTTTTAAAGCTCCTAATAATAAGAAAAGAAGTAGATCAATTCGATAGATTATCAAAAATGAAACTTTTTTTTCGTTCTCCTGCTTGGATGCTGATAACAATATGCATGTTCATATGTATATTGCTGAAACCAAATCAATAGCTAATAATAATTACTGTTTGAGTTATCTGGAAGACACTAAAGTAGAAGAAATACTTTGTTTCAAAAGTATTTTACATAATATCATAGTACCAATAAATTTGCATATACAGATAGTTTGGCTAGTTTATTTGTTGAAGAAAGTATATGTGCACAATATTTCCAATTTTTCTGTATGTGAATTCCGAGTGAATTCTATTTCGTAATCCAGAACCGAAAAATGCTTCTGAAAAGGCACTTAATGAAGCCAATGGAACACTTTCAGGAGTTTTTTTTTTCTTGGAGACAAAAAAACTAATTATTTGCGCACTGCCAAACAAAACATAGTACTGCCTTAAATGTTTATTTTATGCAAATTTTATTTGGTTTCACTTACCTGCAATTTAAGTTCGGCTTAGCGAAATTCAGATTTTATAATACTTATTTATTTGCAAGAACATGAGCATATACAACAAATAAATCTATTAATACCCAAACGACTCGCCATACATTGTATAGAAGAAATGTAAAACAAAAGGCTTCAGCTGCATAGTAAATTAGAAAATTGCAATAATTCTGTAACTAATTAACTCAACACAAATATTGTTTGTTTTTAAGACCAGATTGATAAATTGGAAAATACAACCATACTTTTGACTAACGCTTTAATTGATCAATGTCTCTAGTATTTCCTTTGACTACAATAATAGATTTGAATAAAAGAGAAATAAATAAGTAGGCTGAATTACAAATAAAGTTTTTTAATTAATTGGTTTCCTTACGCACAGACAAGTGAATTTAATGACTTTTTAAAGATAATATACATATTAAGTAAGATAATTCTTCATTTAAATACATGCAAATGCATATTCATTATAATGTCTATTGAAGAAGAGTCGTGGAATAAATATTTTGAAATAAGGTATTGAATAACCCACCATTTGTCCCCAGTAGCCAGAAAACACCCAGAAATGTACATAATTTTAAAAAATTTTAAGAATTTTAAAAATTTGATCAAAAAATAACACAGCTAAACCTATACAAATGAGAGGAAAGCCATGGTCTCTAATCTCTCATGAATTTGGCTCATACATACATATATTCATAGTAATCTCCTTTGATTCAAACCGGTAACATTAAAAGTACACCTTAAAGAAAAATCTGCAACACGGACCGTGCATATGACTGTTCCAAGAAACATAGAATAACCCCCTCCTACTAAATAAATATGTACCATATATAATTAATATGCTGAATCCGGAAACCACGCATCTGTGGTTTCGGTTGTTTAAGTTTCACATCTCTATATAACGAGTGACCATAAAGACGAAGAGCTTGTCTCTTTATGCCGAATTCACACTCAGCAACAAAATTTAAGCAGTGTAATCAAGGCTTAGTTTCAGCTGATATAATGTCTGAAAGGAACGCGAAACGACACTAATTCGCCATTGCGTCAGTTTGTTTAGTTGTATTCAGTACAACCCCCACCACCGAAGGCAATTATAGAACTCATTGAATACGTGATTCTGGTAAGATTGGACTTATCATATGCTTAGATGCTTATGTTTGGAATGCGCATTGTGCTAGAGGTAAATGCAACATGGAACTGCAGAAACCAACTGAAACGTTTCATAAGTAGAGGAGGAATGCCCAGGGACTGATCTTTTTGGGAGTAATGCGCTTTGGAATACCGTGTTTTGAAACCTCAAACAAAGAAAAGGTTGTGCGATTTCTATACGATATCACAATAGTTGTTGCACAAAACTGTTTGAATAAGCGATTTTTTGGGGGGTGGTTAACCTCAGTTGTGAGGTAAACTGATTACCGAAATAAAATGAAAAGAAACCACCTCACATGGGCATGAAATAATATACGAAGCAGCCATCAGTTCTTTGTAACTGATTCAAAGCTTATATATACAGAACAGCTGGAATATGTGTGTTTGAGTTCCCCCCCTTTGCAGATTATGTCGAATATGGGAGGAACGAAATACTGCGAAAAACGTCTCTAAGCCATAAAATAATATCGAAAAAAAATACTTTATGGATCAACAGATCACACATAAGAAAAATCAGAATTGTACACCAATTCATCATACTGAGTTGCATTAAGTCTGATAAGTGCTTGTCGCAAAGTTTTGCAACATCAACTCGTTATATTTGCGGAAAACTCCAGAGAAAGTTCATACAATGGCTCCCATTTCGACCAACTAAAGTGCCGAAGACGAGGAGAATGTGTTTCTTCCCGAATACAATGAGAAATATGGGGGTAGGAAAAGCACCAGAAGCAATGCGAGCGGACATACATACAATATAAAGTACTTACAGAAATGCACGGCCGAACGAATATTCAAAACAGATATATGTATACAATCGGCGACAAGCACCAATATAGGGATAAAGTCACTTCGGGGAAAAAAACAATTACAAGCATATGCGACTCATCTAAATACTTAAACGCAAAAAGCAATCTAAAAACACCAAAACATACTCACAGAAACGCACAGACGGGCTAATATTCTCACAACAATACGTACACACTTATACGAAAAACAGCCAAACATAGATGAGGGTAATGACCAAACAGCAACATATTCTGACAGGTATTGGTTTGCGTACTGACGAAAAAATCAATCGTTTCAACCCGCCATCTGAAAATCCACAGGAGCCTGCGAAATGAAAATAAGAATCGGGCAATATAACTTTCAAGTTAATTTTGATGAACTGAAAAATGCACTATTTTAAAATGTTAGGCATTGCACCTAAGCACAGTAAAGTCATAATTATGACATACTAGATACAGTTACCAAGTCATGTGTAAAAAAACCTATACGCTTTATCGCATCTAACAGGAGATATTGGTTAAAAGGTAAGATTCCAGAATAAAACGGACCCGGCTATGAAGAAACATTCCATAAGGATTTGTGTCAACTGCATTTCCACACTGTATGCATTAATGATCATAGGATCCCAAGGTAACTACTACATATCTGAACATTGATGCGGACCGCAGGTGCAGGGGGAGCCTGGCATCCCCAATGTTGGTGGTACCTGAACGACAACCAACAACCGAGATTATACCGCAATCATTAATGCTGTCGGAATTGAGCTGGAGAGAGTGAAAATGATAAGGCCATAATAATGCCTGCGAACTCAACAAAAAGGCTTCAGTAAAAATATGACGCGAAGTAAGCCCACATGAAGTTTGCAATTGTTGTGAAAGCGAATGCAGAACACTCCTATGCAGAAACCTTAGAAAGCCACTAACTGAAAGAAACAGGTGAACTACAGGCATCCGGAAACCATAGGCCTAATCAGACACTTTAGGTGCCTTGGTTTCGGCATCAATACACGTAACTGCAAAAGCGAGCTGCATCGCTCGAAATTATATGGAAAATGTGGGAGGGGAGGGGGGGGGGGGAAGACAACTAGTTTTTTTATTTTTCTTAAAGAACTTGACACTCAAGTGGGTATGAATATACTAATGTATAATGCCCCAGCATGTTTCAAGTTTTGCGGAAGATGAGATAGAGAGAGAAGGAAAGATATTTGGGGTCAGTGGTTATTTCCCTCCATTGGTTCAATTCAACATTTAATGGGGAGACTAAATTTTTAGTGGAAATTGGCTCGATATTGTTTTCTAGTCAACTACTCATCTTACTTGATTTTAGCTAACTAAAAAAATTACTGTCTTTCGGACGCGGTTAGGATTCTATACCGAACCTTCCATTTCTCTACCACAAGAGCCACTGCTGCAGAAAGAATGCTTCTTCAAAAAACTGCCAGTAGAACACCGAGCATGTTACTGGTTGCAACTAATGTCCAGTTATTAAAACAAACTCTTACTATGTATAATGAAATATTGAAAAATCAGATAAGGACCGACTTACCCAAACGATCAAAAAGATACAAATCCACATCGTTTCTTTCAGCAAGCAATAAAGGGCTCTTGATGAATGAACTGGGAAAAGTGAGAAGACAACAAAATCAGCAATATAAATTTGCATAAGCAAAGCCTTTAAGGAAACCCACAAAACTGATGGGCAACTTTCTTTCCAGTAAGGTAAAAGCTCCTATTTCAGCAGGTGTAACGCAACACATAGTCTGATTTGTTAATAAATTCATAGCGGATACGAGAACAATCCATAGGGCGGTCATTGCAAGGTATTTGGCCGTAGAAAAGGGCAGCAGGATGACAAATCCTGAAAGGCGAGCCCTCTAGGAGATATTTGCCCATGACGCTAAAGAATATTATCATAACACTGTAAGTGTTGTATTTTATTGTATTGTTGTATCAAACAGAGCCCAAGCACCATGAAACGCCTCGTCTTAATTGAAGTAGTACAGTGTTGCTTTAACGAAGAGATATTCACAGACCCCTGAATGCTGGGTAATTCTACCTAAAGGAAATACAAATCAAATGGTTTTTATTGTAGACATTATAACAGGAGTTGATCGTATCCCCAATAAATACTTGAAACACACTACAGCTGAATTTTTCAAACAAAGCATACGTGCTGATGATACTATTTTAAACAGCGTGAAAACACCAGAAGAGTTGAAGAATTCTGTACTAATTCTGTTACCCAAAAAAGGAGACAAAGCTGACCGGTCAAATTATATTGACACAGAATTTCTTAATTTGTCCCTAAACACTTGAATGGAAATTCAACGAGGTCGCTTTACAAAGTTGGTCGAAACCTCACAGATTCTAAACGAATTTCAGACTTGTTTCAGAAAGAAATGCTCAAAGGTGTATCATATCTATAGTTTTACAAATATTGCAGAGCTATAAACACGTTAACCCAAAATGCTGTATACATTGTTTGTCGTTTTTGTGCCGCTTTGGAAATTTTATTTAAAATACTTATTGGACTGGCAAGAAAATAATCTCCGTTTTTGTTAATGTAACGGTTTTCTTTCGACATCTGATAGCTGCCACTTTAAGCTTAATTAAGCAAATTTAGGCTTATTTTGTTTGCACCTATTAGTACAATCTCAATTTAACATAGAGTTATGCTGTTGAAGAAGAAGAGAATTTATCATTATTTCGTTAGCCATCTGTAATGCCTCCCCCACGTTCGAACATAGGCCGCCGTCCTCGATACGCGATCACAAAACGTCAAAATAGATTAAACCGTACTGATAGTGAACGAGTTAGAGTCTGAACTTCTCGAAGGCGTGCAAAAGAATTGGCAGATCAGCGTGAAGAAAGACTTACGAGTTGATTTGAAAAAAAGAAGAGCAGCACAATCGTCTCAACAATGCCAAGAACAATTAGAACCACAGCGAAGACGTATGCAGTTGCAATATTTGAATGATAGAGCTTCATATCACCGAATTGCTTGTTCATACGAACCCGATATTCAATACAATACCTTATGTAAATTCATACAAATTGGAAAAATGGACGTTTGTCCGCCCCGTAAACGAATGAAATTTAATGGAGAAACCTAGGGAATGCGCTGCGTGAGAGGAAAAATAATACTACCTGAACTTGAGCAGCCAAAAAAACTTTGTTAATTGGAATTATTGATGATTCAAAACATTTCCTCAAAAAGATCAGAAATTTAAATTCATGTTTCCAGCTGACTTCATTTGGAGATAATGTTAAATGTTATAGCGGAGCATTAGGAGACAAATTTACCACAGCTTCCTTTTCCCAGCTCTTTGCTTCCTTTTTCCAGCAGTAACCATAAATTTCTCAAAATCTGATTCATTGAAGATAAAAATGAGCAATTGAATGCATGCTACCAAATCTCTACTGGAATTAGAAGGCATATTATCGAGTCGTTGCAAAAAATGTTATTATAAATGATACGTGTAAATACGAGTATAATTTAATTTGGATGTTCAAAAATGCGATTGGTATTAAGCCACCGGACAGTAGTGGAAGTGTTATTCGTACTGAATAAACAGCAGCCAGTGAACCTGTCGAATGATATTATATCAGACGTGCAGACACTAATAGATACTACAATCTATTGTAATATCCAATTATGTTTAAAGACAGTCAAGATGTTTCTCATTTCATCATCAAAATAATAAATACTGTCACTGGTGAACACAGTTACTTCAATAAATTATTATTCCTAACGGATTATGGTACGTGAAGATGAAGATAGTCATATTCTGAAATTCTGCAATTCTTCCACCGGTACATCATCGATGTTTACGCGAAAATAGAGTCAATACGACTACTAATCATTAGGCTTAATCAAAAACATAGATCAGAAGAAACATTTAAGAGATGCTGTAAGTTATAAGCAACATAGGAAAGACCATCATACTGCCTGCAACATATACTGTAAGTACGCGCCATATACACGTATATGCGCAAGACGCTATTACATATGTGCTGTAATATGGTCGTCCTGAACTTTTCATTACATTTATATGTATCTCAGCATGGGATGAAATAAAAAGTTTCCACTTCCAGGACAAATTCCTACTTATGGTCACGACATAACAGCACGCATTTTCAAAAAAAAGCCTTGCCTAGCTCTTTATTTCCCATTCATTATAACCTTCAAATTTTGAAAACCGGTTCACCGGTACCACACTCTCTATCCTCCCTGATTTTCCTTCGTCCGCGCTGTGGGCAAGTGTTTTAGGGGTACTTTAATCCCTTGAGTCCGCGCAAAATATAAAAAAAAAATAAAAATTGATCTGTTTCAAGACTTCATTACACGTTTTTGGAGAAACACAATGGATGTACACTGTGGAGTGCCAAAAAGGGGCTTCTAATATGGCTTACTGTAAAGATAATGTCAAATGAAATCGATAAAGTAATAAGTATCTCCGAAATGCAAGATGCCACAATTGTTTGATGTTGTGACGAAGAACAAAATACATAGACCATATGAAGAAATCAAAACAAATTCACCGTTCATGATCGATAGAAAATGCTCTAAACGGTATCCTCGAGAGTTGTTAAAAGGCACAATTATTGGCAATGATGGCTTCCCACTACATCGACGAAAAACCACAGGAGGCAATGGAAATCAATTACTGTGAAAGTGAGAGGAAATGACATTGAAATTGCTAATCGTTGGGTTGTTCAATATTCACCACTTTTATCAAAAACTTTTAAAGCTCATATCAATCTTGACTATTGCAGTTCTGTGATATATGTGAAATACATTTGTAATTACGTCAACAAAGGCAGCGATATGTCCATGTTTGGAGTTTCAATAAGAAGTAATTTCAATGAAATCTCTCAATATCAAATATATCAGCAGCAATAAAGCTGTATTTTGTATATTGTATTTTGGCCATTATAATAGAGCACAAAAATCAACTCCAAGAATAATATTTGGAAAACGCCATTGGGATTTTGAATAAGAAATTGTTACGGCTGATGCACTTACGGTTGCAAAAGCAATCAGTGTTATAAAATACTGCTTTATCTAACATATCATTTCACGATAAGCAATGGACAACTATTTTGAAAACGTGGAGTACCCGAGTGAAAATAGTGATAATTTGAATGGCCAAATTATTTTATTGTTTTTACTTTTTATTCAACTTTGTGTTTTTTTATAATGAGAACTAAAGTTAACCGTCCTTTCTTCGGGCTCTAACTTGTAAGTATTCTGAATCTAAATGAAAGTAGTTGCAGTTCCGCCGTAAGGCCATTTGTTGGGAAACCTAAATCATTTTCCTTTTTCCGAGCATCCAATTGCAAATTATAAATTACTAGAGAGAACTCTACCTATGTAATACATTCATAGATACCACGGTTATCCACTTCAAATTTTGCCACACATCGCCTCGAAGATATTTCCAGTCTTTATGTTTATCCATTAGTTCATTCTTATCTCATGGGTTAAAAACTCTGAAAACTTTCCAAACAAAATGTAATTTTTATCTATAATTAGGGATACGGAAAAAATCTTATTTTGTTAGTTGATTGACATAGAGGTTTCGTTCAACAAACTTCGGAGAAAACACTTGTTCATTACAAGTCATTCACAAATACGGTGCTACGGAAATTTTCAACACTTATGATTAAAAATAGTTTTTCCACAATTTTCATTCAATCTTTGCATTCAAACCAAGAATTTCTGGATTATATAGGCTGTACGATAATTCGTCAATGACAATCTGGGAAAAGATTTTTTTTGTTTGGTAAATTAAATAGGTCTACAAATCCCAAAACCAACTCATTCTGAGAGCTTTTAAAGAACAAGGTAAGGAAATGAGGGCTTTGAGAAGTATTCAAATAAACGAGCACGCTTTAAAACTCTTTAATAGCTATGGTGTAATGGGAGAATGCTCTAAAGTAACAACACCAAGTAAACATCCACAAATGTCATCAACAGAAACGTCACTTAGAAACGCCAATACACATCCCACACGCTTTTGCCCTGGAGTTCTTGACAAATACACAAGGAGAATTAACCTCAATTTTGAGTTTGTGTTTTTACTGAATTAAATATATTAATTATTGTCTTTATTTTAATAAAAGTTGAATTGTATTAAATCAAACTTAAAAATATCGCGTTTGATTTACATGGTGCCGAAACCCGTACAAAAAAAAAAAAAACAAATTACAAACAGATTCATAAATCGTGCTTTAAACTAATAAAAATACATCGGTGAACCACTGCAGCTTTTTACGTCCACCCAAACCACTAATCGTGGAACGAGATAAGGATATGGCCAGAGAATGGAAGCTCTGTAAACAGCAGTAGGAATACTTCGAAATTGCAAATGGGATAACCGAAAAACCACAAAATGTGCAAATCGCCACCTTCATGACTGCAATCGGCTATACCGCGATGCAAGTATATAACTCCCTACCAACGTCGTTATCAACCGCTGAACAAACTCTGGACGAAGTCAAATTCAAATTTGAAACATACTTTACGCCAAAAAAAAGTAAATACCACTTTCGAGCGCTACAAGTTTCACAATATAAAACAAAAAGAGGGAGAAATGATCGACGAGTTAGTTACTAGACTTCCATTACAAGCGAATAATTGCGCCTTCGAACAACTGATTGACAGTCTGCTCCGAAATCAGCTAATTTTAGGTGTCTGAAATGATGAACTTAGAACTAAGCTACTGTGCGAAGACATAGGGCTAAACAAGGCTATCCAAATTTGCCAATCGACCGAATTAGCTCAAAAACAAACCGCCTTAATAACGGAAGAACACGAGTGGAAGGTTAACGCCACAGAAAAGTCAAGCAGATCTAATACGAGGACTTTTGATTGTCGCAATTGTTTTAAGAACCACGCCTTCCGAAACTGCTTAGCCTATCACCACGTTTGTAAACTATGCAAACAACGAAACCATTTTGAATCTTACTGCAAAAAGAATAAATCGCAGTATAGAAATAAAAACTAGGCCAGCACGTCAAAGAACATAAACCTTTGTGACGAGCAAAGCGAAAGCGATGACGACGATTTTCCCTTATTTATTGGTTGTGTGTCTCATAATGAGGTTGTCAACGACGACATATTCACCGAAACAATAATAATTAATGGCCAAAGCTACAAAATTAAACTCGATATAGGAGCCCAATGCAACGTCGTGTCACAAAAAATAATCGAAAACTTAGAATCAGAAATAATACCGTGTACAACCAAAAATTTGATATCCTTCAGTAACCACTGAATGAAAGTACTTGGCGAATCCATAATTCCATGCACCATCGCTAACTGACAAAGCAATATCACGTTTAAAATCGTAGTCGAAGATATTATGTCTATTCTTGGAGAGAAAACATGCGAAAGAAAACATAAGTCGTATAAATGAGGCCAATCTACACGACAGTGTTTTTGAAGGCTTAGGCTGCCTTAATAATTACGAGTACGACATTGATTTAATAGAAAACCCAAAGTTTGATATATGCTCACCTTGCCGCATTCCTTATAAGATCCGAGACGACGTTAAGAACGAACTATAAAACATGGTCAAATTAGTAGTCATCGAACCTGCAAAAGAAGCCACAGACTCCGTATCACCAATGGTGTTGTAGTAGTACGGAAAAAAGAAAAAAATCGAATTTGCATTGATCCAACCATCGTCAATCGCAACATAAAACGCCGTCATCCCCCTATGCAAACCATCGAAGAAATCGCGGCTCAAATTCACGGCTCCAAATATTTCATGCGAGGATTGCATGCGAGGATTTTGGCAGGTGAGAGTATCAGAACGTACAAAAAAAGTTCTTACGTTTGAACCACCATGGTGAAAATTTAGTTTTTTTTTTTTTATAATTTACGCGCGCCTAAGGGGTTATGAATACCCTTATACTATTGCTAGGGCTCGGGCGGAAAGATAGAAGGAGGAGAAAGTTTGTGATGTAGTGGTTTGAAACTCAGGTGTGTTTCGTTTTGATATTGTGTCTCCAGGGGTGGGAGTCCGAATAGGACGGAGTGATTTTTCTTCCTTCGGAAAGTGAGGTTGTGAATTTTAACGGTTGTTTTGTGCTTGAAAACCCTACAGTTGTAAGAGGCTGCCGTTCGGAATTTGCTCGGCCCCCGAAATATTCCAACAGATAATGCAAACTTTATTTGGTAAAATACCTAATGTAAAGGTGTCAATGGACGATATTCTAATCCATGCAAAATCAATCAACAGCTTGCGATGAACCACAGAGCTTGTAATCAGGATTTTCAATGAAAATGGATTAAAACTGAATAAATTAAAATGCAAATTCGACCAATGAAAAATTAACTTCTTGGGTCACATAATTAGCGAAAAGGGAATGAGCCCAGATCCCGAGAAAACAGAAGCAATCAAACGACTGAAAATATCAACAAACAGAAAGGAATTAATTCGAGTTTTGGGAAAATTCACTTACCTCAGCAGGTTTATAAAAAAGTATTCATCCATCACAAAACCTCTCCGCTCACTCCTGGAAAAATCGACACCTTCGATATTAGAAGTCGACCAACAACAAGCCTTTGAAACGCTCAAGGCAAAAATAAGCGAACCACCTGTGCTCCGATTGTACAATCCAGACGACGACGTCAAACTGCAGGTCGGTGCCAGTTCAACGCCATTAGGCGCAGTTTTACCGCAAAAAGAACAACCCGTAGCATTTGCCTCAAGAGCACTAACCGAATGTCAAACACATTACTCACAATTGGAAAAAGAAGCACTCGCAATCAAATTCGGCTGTGAGAAATTCCACGAATATGTGTGGGGAAAAACTATAGTGATTGAATTCGACTAGGCCTTTTCACATACAACCCAACAGTTGTGTATAAGCGACTGCGAAAATAGCGCAGAGAAAGATTACAGAGAACAAGACTTACAAATACAAACATGTTACATTAAAAAGTGTGCGGCTTGTCAAGTTTACCAACGACAGAACAACAAAATTGAGTTGGGAACCAATTCACCCTTTTGAAATAGCAGCCGCGGATCTATTTTATTTTGATGGTGAAGATTATATTGTCATTACAGACAGTTACTCAGGTTACATCAATTTTACAAAGCTACAAGAAGCTACAACGAAGTATGTTACTCAATTTTTAAAAATCGTTTTTTCTAGCCCTGGCATGCATTCTGGAAACCGACAACGGCACAATTTTCGTCGCGAAATTTCAAGAACTTTTCAACCGAATGGAAATTCAACTATAGGACCAGCTCCCCTTATCACCCAAAAGGAAACGGTCTTGCAGAAAGAGCCTTGCATACCGCTAAAAACATTCTGAAGAAATGCAATTATGATGACACCGATTTCCACTTAGGAATTCTAAAATACATGAATATTCTCAGAGGCCAGCTCGGAAGCCCTGCACAACGGCTCTATGTAAGAAATTTAAGATCACCATTACCATCAACTATTTCATTTCTTATTCCCAAACCCAACTCACTAGACGTACCAGAATTACTCAAAAAAGAACGACAAAAACAAGCCAAATATGCAAATAACAAATCGTTGCATCCGGGACAAAATGTCGTCACTAGAATTAACAGCTCAAAGAAGTGGAAATCAGCAGTCGTTATAGATCAAGTTCATCCCAGGTCTTACATAATCCGTGACAAAGGAGGAAATACTTTCCATCACAATACTTGCAACATAAAACCCACCGAAGCTGACATTCGTTCACCACCAACCAGCATCCTAGATGTTGATTTGCAACAAAAACCACCTATTATCGTACCACCGTAGTTCCAGAGTTCACAAACAGCACCACCAAGCCCACACAACCAAATTCACTCTGCATTAAATCTCAAGGTTCACGATCAGTCGCTGACTACATCAATGTCTTCCTCACAAACCTATACAACCAGGTATGATAGGACAGTCAAACCACCCCAGCGTCTAACTTGTTGCAAATAACTTTCTTTGTCAAGAAAACATCCACAAATGTCATCAACAGAAACGTCACTTAGAAACGTCAATACATATCTCACAAGCTCTTGCCCTGGAGTTCTTGACACACACACAAGGAGAATTAACCTCAGTTTTGAGTTTGTGTTTTTACTGAATTCAATAAATTAATTATTACCTTTATTTCAATAAAAGTTGAATTATATTAAATCAAACTGAAGAACATCGCGTTTGATTTACATCTGGAATCTTAAAAAAATATTGGAAATTTATTAGTTCTTGGAAAACCACTATTATTGTCAGCTGTTGTTGCAAGCATAAGTACAAAATCATAAATTCCTTTTTTTACCTGTTTTCCCAAGTATCATAAAATAGTGTGTATACTCCATGATGATTTTTTTTTTATTACTGTTGCTTTCATAAGCAAAAAATAGTGAAACGTTGTGTTAATTAGGCATTTTATGGAGAAAAGTGACATCAAAGTCAAAAATTAACATGGGTAATGAAAATGGAACAGGTTTAGAAATTGGATATCAAAAGACTCAAATAAGATATCAACTTTATTTAAACGCCGATACAAAGGCTAGGATTTCTTCTAAAAATAAATTCCTACACGAAGTTTGTACCATTAATACTAACAGAGCAATTTCTGTTAACATGGGTCAGGATACAAAGTAAGCTTCTTCTTAAATCCTCGATAAATGATGTCAACATTGGAGATAGAACCTTACTAATTTTTTTCTTAGAATATGGTATGCCTAGGAATCATTTTCCAAATTATCTTTGACGAATTAGGCAACACTTTATTTTTGTACTTTGTGAAACAAGAAACTAGATTACAAATTTGTAGTAGCCATTGACATGTATAAATGTGTGGTTGTAATTTGTATTTTGGTGAAATACCATATGCCACTGGAAGACAAATAAACATGGTACAAGCATTCCTAATTCTTAGTTTAAGATTATCTTATTTCACTTCCATTTAAATAATTAATTTTGAATAACAAAGCGTTGGTTAGATAAGAATTACTTAACTGAGGATTTGTACCACGTTTATGTTAATTTTTCATTTCAGTTTATTAAAAATACCTGGTTATTTGGCTCATCATCTGAGGCTTATGTTTCTTGAAGTGAACCTTGGAGGCAAGTCCACATGGCAGTAAGCTGAAATAAAAAAAAAAATAAAAAACTGCGATTAATAAAATGTTTTTTTTTTCCTCTATTCCTTATTACTAAAAGCGATATCTACGAGTAAATAAACAAAAATGGAAATTTCTAAGGCACAAGAAAGATTTAAAATTATTTTAGATTTAATAAGCAAATTTACTAACATACTTAAGGTGCCGGTAAAGCCACCTGGGCCTAGAAGCCTTTCCGCTTCTTGTTGGATACCCAATGGATAATATCTCAAAAATAACAAAACCCGAGAGCGGTTCTCCTTTGTGTTTCGAGATATTTCATGAATTGACGGTTTATCAGGGTTTCCATGACCTAGAAAAGACGTGGAATGGCTCTGAGGGAGGAGAGAGAAGAAGATTTTTCTTTTTTAGGCACGGGTTGGACAAATGCTGTTTTCTATCTGCTCGGAAAAAGTCGCACTTACATTACCCTATTTGTTAAGTTTTGCTAATATATTTATACACTTGAAGATTCTTACATTCAGACTTTCATATTCTGCATACTTTAGTAAATCACATACATACTCGTACATGTGTACATTCATATTTTCATACATTGTTGGAATACTAATTACTGTACTTAAATACTTTCATTAGTCTTAGATAAATACCTTACATTCCTTCTTAATAAAATCAGTTCTTCACCAGATCTTAGACCCGAGTTGATCGGGTTAACAAACATAGCAGTTAAATTATTTTCCCACGGGTAATTTTCGATATGGTGTCGAAACCTGGGACTCTTTAGACTGTACCTAAATGAAAAAAAAAAATATTAATTTGATTCCATTAACTCAATAAATTGATAACTCGAAACGTATTAAAATGGAGCTGCAAGCGCGCGCCGGCTATCGCAGTCAGATAACGAAGATATTAAATGAAGCGACAGGGTACTTAAAGTCATACAAGGTAAGAGACATGGAGGACTTGTCTAAACTAGACTCCATGGAAGAAGATCTCGCTCCGTATTTCCAACGCCTCACTACTGCCAACGAAAACATTCGCGCTATCAACAATGATTTTCTGGCTAAGACTCCTGACTAAGACTCCAAGCCAGAGAAGACAGCGTAGTACGAAGATTCGGCTGTAGGTATGATGGCAAGTTTGAAAGTTCGCTTGGCGAGGGGGCAATCGCTAATTAATTCCTATCAAAATGATGTCAATCCTTGAGCATCTTCAGCACCGAAGACGCATTACACAAAGCTTCCCAAATTAGAGTTAAAGAAGTTTTCGGGTGACCATCAAGATTGGCTTCGCTTTTGGGAAAACTTTGGTACAACTGTACATGAAAATGAATCATTGGGTGGCACCGAAAAGTTCAGCTATTTGCAGTCTGTTCTAACGGGTAATGCAGCGAAGACGATATCAGGTTTCACTCCCTCTGATACCCGTTACTATTTAGCTGTCTCTCTTCTGCAAGAGGAATATGGCTACAACCAAAAATTAATAGACAAATTAATGCAGCAGCTCATGTATCTTCCGGCAATTTCTGGCAAAACGGACACGACTGGATTGAGGAATTTACAGAATACAGTAATAGCTTGCAGTCGTTCTTTGAGTTCCCTCCTCTCACTATTATATAATGCTTAAAAGCATTCTTTTGAAACACATGCCTAACAAGCTCCGAATAGATTATCATCGAATACAAAAAGAGTGTCTGACAAGAGCGGAAAATGCCACGGACTCAGTTGCTGATACTGGCTCCACTCTTCCCTTCGATGGAGACGCACTCAAGAGAGAGTGCGCATCGCCCAAAACCATCCACAGCAGCAGGCCTTTTCACTTCCGCACTGTCAAAAGCACCGTGTCCTTTTTTGCAAGTCCACAGAGCATGCGACGAAATGCAACTGCGCGAATTACGTTTGGGAATACCCGGACAGATAAAAAAAAACACAACTTGTTCCTTCAAAAGTTTGACCAAAAAGCGAAAACATTTATTTTTCCTATGATATTTATAAAGTTATTCTGCTTACGTTTCTATAAGACTCTGGGAAAATAATTGTAATTGGATATAACATATAACATAGTATGCGTATTTGAAATTAAACATTCTGTAAAATGATGCGATGTTGACAATCTACATTGTGGGATAATTTTGAATGAATAAAAAGTGCAACATTGACAATTTCTATAAAGGAGAATTTAGGGTGCCTGACTTGATTAAGTGTAACGTAACTCCTCCCCCTTAAGAATGGAGCGACGGCCATAGGAATTCTGGATTTCCGATGGTTGGAGCGATCATGTGTGGTGGCGGAAGTTGCAGGGATATAGCTTTAGGTTGCGGAACATCCTGTCTTCTTCGGATGAAATAGATAAGGGTTACCGCCAAGCCGAACATTAGTAGTAAGATGCAGTTGCTGATGATGTTGACTATAACAATGTGTCTTTGCTTGGAGACCATGATTTTAATGTTGTCGTTCTTGAAGTCTTCTAATTTTTGTAGGTTGGGTGCTTCGGTCAGAGTGGTGGTGTTTCTGTTCATAACTGTGGTAGGGAAGATATGGACTTCGTCAAAATAGACACTGTCGAGACTTTGGTAGTTGATGTTATTGATGCTGATGGTACAATTCTTGAAGTAGAGTAGGACTGTGTCTCTTGTAGTGAGTTCTTGAGGTTCACATGATGACTTGATGGTTGTATACGGAGTGTTCACCAATAGAATATAGTTTGGTTCCGGTTGCCAGATTTCGTTTATGTCATGTAGTTCTTCTTTCAGGTTACAAGTTGCTGGTCTTTGTTTAATTAGGTTGGTAACGCAACTTTCTATTTTCCTCGGGACTAGGGATGGAATATGGCAAAAGAAAATTTGTTCGATTAATGTACATTTGTTGTCTAGGTAAATAGGGTTCTCGGGGTGAAAGATGACATAAGGTTGGGTGATAATTGTTTCAGTTTTGTTAATTGGAAGGGGAATAATATGAAAAAATGGATAGGTTTCTGTGGATATTTGAGGGATTAAAATATTAAAAATTATGTTAGTGTCATTATAGTATGCCTGTAGACCAAGTAATTCGTAAATGTGTGTATCTGATTTGATTTCTAAGGATTTGTTCTGTAGTTGATAAAGAATTTTTTCGAGTTCTTCAGGGTGCAAAATTTGTTTTGGAATAATGTTTAACTTTGCCAATATAAAAGATTCCGATATACTAGATAGGTGGTTATTTAAAAGATCGATATTATAATTTATCTGGTTTAAGTATTGAGTGAGTCTGAGGGCTATTTCGTCTGATTGGATTCTGTTATTCAGTTCTAAACGGGAGTAGTTTAAGTAATATCCAATAATTTCTTGTTGTTTATTGATTTGGTTTGTTAAATTTTGAAACCTGTGTTGCATCCGAATGTTCACCGCTGTAATTCTGTCTATGTTTTCCGAATTTGTTTTGCTTTCTCTGTTAAGGTCGTCGATTTATTTGTTTAGTTTAAGTGCGTCGTCTGCGTCCATGTTGCCTGAAATCGTTTTAATTATCGTACCTAGTCCGTTTATAAGTCCTCGTCATGTTCGGATATTTGGAGAAGCGCTATCAAGTTTATGCTGTAGTTCTTTAATTTTTATATTAAGAATGGTTATAGAGTCTTTAAAATCATTGATTTTTCTAAATGTTAAAAGTGAATTGCTAATCTTTTCAATATTTGTTTGGTATTCCGAAAGTTTGACAACATGTATTAAGTTATCAAAATTTGTAATAATTTTTGCTTTGCCAAGTTTCATCGTCAGTATTCCATTGTTATTTGATAGGTCATGTACTTCTAGTTTTTGAGCATTAGTCAGTAGTGTTATGGTCGTGAGTATTAATAGTCTAAAATTTACGTTTGTTTTTAATTTTACTTTTATGCAATTTTTTATTTTGTTTAGTGACTTTCTTATTTCTTCTAATTTGATGCTTGCTAAATCTAGGTATACGTTTATATCTTCTATTTTCTTTTCTAAATATAATTGTGTCTTCTCTTAAATCTATTGGTTCTGTCCTGTTTTTGTTTAGTTTTGTTATGCTTCCTAATGCTAATTTCTCTAACTTATCTTTAATAATTGGGTAAATTTTTTCTTTATATTCATTAAGTTTTTTTTAGGTATTCGTGTTGGTTGCTAAACTGTATCTCTTTATCAAATTTATGAGTTCTACCATAAAATATTTCATATGGGGTATGTTTGGTAGCAGAGTGAATAGAATTATTATAAGTGAGGATAGATTCATTTAGAATTTCTTCGTGGTCTCTTGTTTTATTTTTGCTATATATTAGCCTGTAAATTTCTGTGAGAGTAGAGTGTACACGTTCCACAGGAGAATTACTGCTAGTTTGCTAAAAGATGTTGTATGAAGTTCTATGTTGTACTGCCTGCAAAAATCATTGAATATTGTGGACGTAAATTCTGAACCTTAGTCAGATATGAGTTTCTTGGGTACGCCGTGAAGGCTAAAGTAATGCTTAAGGCTTTTAATTACGCTAAGACTGCTCTGAGTCAAAAGAGTATATCCAGCTAGGAATTTTGAAAATTTGTCTAATATTGTTAAGATTTTCTTGTTGTTTATGGTATACACATCAATGTGAATAATATCCAGTGGTTTAGAAGGGGTTTCAGGAATTTCATGTTTAATTTTGGGTGGACTTCTATCATATTTCATAGTCTGACATTTCTCACAATTATTAACAATTCCTATGATTTTATTTTTCAAGAATGGGAAATAGTAACTTCGTTTTAAATGGAGTAGGGTTTCGTTAATACCTCTGTGATTATTGTTGGTGTGGTAATCTGTAATAAGTTTGTCTTGGGTATCACTGTCGGTAATGTCTTCTAAAATTTGTGTACAGCGAATGACCTTAAAAATTCTACTATTTGAAAAGAGTTTGGAATACGTGCTCTGAACAACCTTGAAAGTTTCGTCATCTGTTAAAATTGCGCATAGTTTTTTTGCTGGTAAAATTTTTTTAAAAATATCTATAATGGTTTCTTCAGTGAATACGGGTTTAAAAATTGTGCGTCGTAGTTTATTTCTAAAAGGTACCTGGGATAACATTGGTTTCTCTATATCTGTTCTAGAGGGAATTAACTGAATATTAAATTCATTGAGAGGACGCTCGGATATATAGATATGGTCGTTTGCATTTTCTGCAGCTGAGTGACAGGTTGAGACATTACTACTGTCTATATTTTCGTTTAGGTTTATTTCTGTTTTGAGTTTGGGGCTTTAAATTTTTATTCGACTTAAGGCGTCTGCGTTAGAGTTTAATGAACCTTTTTTGTGTACGATTTGGTAATCAAACTCTTCAATTTTAAGTCGCCATCTTATTACTTTTGAGTTTGGGTCCTTGAGACTGAAAAGATACTGTACTGGCTTGTGATCGGTAACGATAGTAAATTTACGGCCAAATAAGTAAGGTCTGAAGTACTTTGTAGCCCACACGATTGCAAGAAGTTCTTTTTCGATGGTTGAATAGTTTACTTCAGTTGTAGTGAGAGTCCGACTTGCATAGCAAATGGGCTTATCGCTTCCGATTGATCCTTGCGATAGTATTGCTCCTAATGCAAAATTACTTGCATCGGTGGTGAGGATAAAGGGTTTCTGAAAATCGGGATATTGCAAGATGGGATCATTGATAAGTAATTACTTACTCAATTCAAATGAACGAATGTAATCGTCAGTTAATTTTACTGAACTACCTTTTTTCAAACAAGCTGTTAGGGGCTTAGTTAGTTTGGCAAAATCCTTGACGAATTTTCGGTAGTAACCTAGGAGGCCTAGAAAGATTTAATGTCTCTTTGAGTTTGCGGGATAGGGAAATTTTGGATTGCACGAATTTTTTCTGGGTTAGGTTTAACATGTTCGCTTGTCACAATGTGTCCTACAAAGGCTACTTCCTTGTGAAGAAATTCGGCTTTGTCCAGTTGAATTTTAAAATTTGCTTCCCTTAATTTGTTGAAAACTTTTTTGAGATTTTCACAATGTTCTTGTAACGATGTAGAGAAAACTATAATGTCGTCAATATAAACTAGACAAATTGTGCCTTGAAGATCTTGCAGGACATTGTCCATCACTCGTTGAAAAGTTGATGGAGCGTTCTTTAATCCGAAAGGCATACGATGGCATACGCCATCTACGGTGAATGCTGTCTTTTTAATGTCTGCAGGATTCATTTCAATTTGATGGAATCCATTGGCGAGATCAAGTGTTGTAAAGTACATACTTTTTCCCAATTTGTCTAATACATCATTTATGTTTGGAACTGGATATTTGTCACTTATAGTTTTCTCATTAAGTTTTCTGTAGTCTATTACTAGACGCCATTTAGTTTTGCCGGAGTCATCTCCTTTTTTTGGAACAATCCAAATTGGAGAACTCCAGGGCGAGTAACTAGGTTGAATTGTACCTTGCTCTAATAGATTTTAATTTGAATTTGTACCTCTTCTTCTTTATGAATCTGGGGGTATCTGTATGATTTGCTGTAAATTGGGGTGTCATCAGTGGTTTTGATTTGATGTTTTATTTTGTTTGTAATTGAGAGTTTCTGCCCTTCTTTAAGAAATATATCATCGTATTCTCTACAAATTTTGACTACAGCTTTTTTCTCTTTTAAATTAAGATGAGAGGTTCTAATGAGTTTTGTGATATCATCAGAATGGATAGAATCAGTGTCTGAGTTATTAGTGGAAAGGTCAAATGAATTTAATTCAGAGAAGTCATTTGCGTTGTAGATTGAAGTTTTAAGGGGATGTTCGAGAAATAGTATTTGATCATTATTAGAGGTATTTATTACAACCAAATGGCTGTACCACTGTTTTGCCAGGTATATTCCTTCGGGAATTTATAGGTTGGGCGTTAAGTGCGTATTGGTAAGTAGAATATCTCCATATTTGACGTCGACTGATAATTTTACAATCGTTTTTGAGTTCGCAGAAATAGTGAATTTTTCAGACAATATATTTGGTTTTAATTCAAGTGGGATTCTACCATTTTTAGTAATGAGAAGATTATTAGAGAGATCAACTGAAGCTCCTAAAGAAGATAATGCATCCAGTCCAATTAATCCATCAAAGTAGTGGTGAAAACGAAATACTAAAAATTTTAATTTGCCAGATACATTAAATTCACGAAAGGTTGGAAGGGTTACTTCTTTATCGAGACTGTGAGAATTCAGAACCGTTTTGACAGTAATTGGATTTATTTTAACCATATCTTCCGGATGTATCAACTCGGGATTAATAAATGAAGTTGAGGCACCTGTATCGTTAAGAAATTTAAGAGGAGAAGCGGAAGGGGATAGTATCCTTATATAACGAAGAACTGAGCCATGTTTGTTAACATCTAGGTATCCGATTTGATTGTCGAGGCATTCAATTGAAAATTCGTTTCGTCAATCTCGTGTGATGAGGCTTCTGTTAGAAGGTTGCAGTTTTCTTGTGTTTGCTGATAATATTCTGCTTCTGGATTGTAGTGTTGGTGTTGGTCTGCTTCTAGGTTGTAGAATTGTTGATAATACTGATCTAGTTGAGGCTGATAGAATATATCTTGTTCGGGTTGGTATACGATAAAGTTGTGTGTAGCTTGAGATGTTCCTGGCTGTTCCAATTCATAGATGTTGTTGACCGATCTTAACTGAGTTCTAAATTGATTGGAATTCCTTTGAGTTCCAACTGTTTGTCTGGTATTTCCAGATCCTAGATCCGTGGGTTCTGGTGGTGGTAAATTTCTCGGTGTAGAGTTTATTTGGGGTTGTTGTTGACTAATAGTTTGATGCGAAATCACTGGTGGATTTTGATGGTTTTTTTGATGTGAAACACAGGCTGGTCGTTGAAGACTTTGTTGGAAAGGAAATGTATTTTGAAAGGGCGTATTGGGTTGTCATTGAAAATTTTGTTGAAAGGGGATTGGGGGTTGTTGACCAAGAGAATGTTGGAAAGGCATTCTAATTTGTTGGAAAATTGGTCTGTGTAGACTAGGTTGTTTTGGAATTTGAATGTTTGATGAAAGACCTTTAGTTCCTAAGGAAGGATTTAATCGAATTTGTCCCTGAACAGATTTGTTTGGTGCTTCGGCTTTAGCGTAAAATATGTTTTGTTCTTTAATGCAATAAGAGAACGCATCCGGAAGGGAAATTGGTTTCATTGGTCTTATTGTTGAACCAAACGGTTCATGGATGCCAATTAAAAACGAATTGAGACACATTTCAGAGTACAAATCGATTTTAGCTTTGATAACGTCTTTGTTTGACAGCACAATCACAACAAAAAAATTTATCACAACATAAGCAGCAACAACAACAAAAATCAGAGCAACATAAGCAGCAACAACAACAGCAACAACAGCAACGAAAGCAGAAACAACAACAACAACAACAACAACAGCAACAGCAGCAACAGTAACAGCAGAAAACAACCAAAACACGGGTAATTGCAATACAGTGGAGCGCTACCACAAAATTAAAAGTTTATTGAAGGATTCGACGACGGAGTTCTTCTCCTACACCCCGAAGGGGGAGAAGCTACAAACAATGCTGCTGAGGGAGTTAGAACCGTCGACAGATCCGGAGGAGCTCCTTGCACTGCTGAAAGAGAAGGAGTGCGAAGGGCTCAAATTCGTGCGGGTTAAGCCATTTGTCACAGCTAGAGCCAAAAGGGAGAAGCGGAAACTACCGTTCTTCCTGGTTCAGTTAAGTCCCGACAGCAAACTGGATGGTCTAAAGAGTATCAAAATCCTAGACTACCAGGTTGTACACTGGGAAAAATTAAAGAGGAGCGAAAACATTTTACAATGTGTTCGCTGCCAAAGGTTCGGGCACGCCGCGTCGAATTGCGAAATGCAGCCTCGATGTGTGAAGTGCGGAAAGAACCACAAATCCGAGGAATGCGCTCTAGGTAAGGACGGAGCGTCGGAAAAAAGCCAACTCTCTTGTGCTTTATGTAGAAACACGGGACACACCGCAAACTATCGGGGTTGTCCCAAATTCCAATACATAAAACGAGTAAACCTGGCTCGGCAGCAGAAAGTGGAAGTTAAACGTCCACTCTTGCAGGCTCAAACACCAGCCGTTACTCTCCACGTTACCTACGCCCAAATGGCAGCAGGTAGGGGAAATACGGTACAACAAGCAAAGGTAGCTTCTCAGGCCCCAACGCCTAGAGCACCAGAACCTGTACCTGACATACTGGCTATCTTGCTCTCTATTCAGGGGCAGATTGCTCAGTTTCAGGGTCAAATACAGGAACAGGCTAAGCGGATAATTCAAATATACGCGCTGCTGCCGGGCCTAACGCACCTCCAGTCGTAATGGGTACGTACATGGCGGAGCAAACCCTGAAGGTCATTGCAGTGAATGTTAATTCACTGATTAGGTTCGAACGAAGAGCCACACTGCTTAAGTTGCTTAAAGACCAAGCCCCTGATGTGCTTTTGGTTAGCGAAACTAAGCTGACTAAAAGACACAAAATGAGGCAGAGAAGATATAAAATACTACGGAGAAACCGACCCAATTCCATTCAAGGAGGTTGCGATCTTTGTTAGAAAAGGACTGCGTTTCAAAAGAATATACAGTCGTGTAGTACGTAGGTTCCAGGTGCTGGAAGCATGCATCATGTACATCCCTCTCCGTAGTGGAAAGCGGTTATACATGGTGTCTGTTTATGCATCTAAAGCTACTCAATCCACCTTATTCATCTCAGAGCTCGAGACACTTTTTCGATTCCTAAGACTGGAATTGGAAGACAACTACCTTATTATCGGCGGAGATTTCAACGCCAAACATAGAGATTGGGGAAATAATACACCCAATACTAGAGGGAACCTACTTTTCAATTGGTGGGGTCAGCATAGTATAATGTATCGACTCGGCCTCAAGGCGACGGATAGTCCGTCGTTTCCCAGACACGGGTCCTATTTGGACCTCTTGCTGTTCGACACACGAATACACCTGACATGTACTAACCAACATACCATAAATTGTCTACGCACGCCGGTGCGGTCTCAGCACCGAAATAATTGTTCGGAACGAAATTGCGGAATTGGATGAGTTTGTTCAAAGGCATTCCTACAATTATAGTAGGGTGCGCTGGACACACTTCACCAGAACACTGACTAGAGCACTCTCCTCGAATTCGCTCTACCCACCGTCCAACAGAAATGTGTCAAACGAGTTGATTGACAGGTATCTAAGACTAATGGACGAGACAATCAAACGAACAATGGACAAAACAATACCTCGGTATCAACATACTGACAACGAAGACTTATTCCGCAACTGCTGTCAAGACTAAAAACCTTGTACAGACAGTTCACTGACAGACATAACCCGGAGATCATGACATTGAAGTCGTTGATTAAAAACCTCCAGATATTAATAAAGGAAAATTACAGAAATTCTGTAAGTTTGTATTGGAACAATAAAATTCGGGCTGTAAACACCAGCAACCCGAATATGTTCCCGCAAATAAATAAAATATTTCGGAGAAAAGATCAAAACGACCTTTCGTGTCTTAAAATCGCCCGAACGACGGACAACGAGAACATACTCATAGCAGCAGGCATCGATCCAAATGAGGCCGTTGATGATGACAACTTCTTTGTGATCGAGGATCCACAGGAGAAAGTAGAGGCTATAGGAGCGACTTTCCAGGAAGTGTACAAGGCGAATGACATCATTGGTCCCAACCACGACCTGGAAAATCGAGTCCTTGTGCACAATTTCTACCTTCGAAATGAAATAGCGAACTGGCGATTCGAGAGCTCGGGTTTCACCCAGTTCAGTGACGACAATATGGCAAATAGTACCATCGCTGACGATAGGGTACAACCCCCGTTCATTTCGAAGGAAGAGCTCCAAACGATCTTCGAATCACTTAGAAGTAAGAAATCAGTGGGAAACGATGAAATACCGAACATTGTGCTTCGACATCTCCCACTAGAAGCGGTGGACATTTATACCACCCTGTTTAATAATGCAATGAATAATGCCCATTATCCAGCACATTGGAAAACTGCGGTGGTAAATCCCATCCCCAAAAGGGATAAAGACACATCCAATCCGGTGAATCTCCGCTCGATCAGTCTTCTACCAAACATCAGTAAGGTTTTCGAGTAGGTGATCAATAGAGTCCTGACTAAGTGGGTTGAGGACAAACAAATAGTTCCGGATAATCAATTCGGTTTCAAGGCTAGGCATGATATCATTCATGCTGCGTCTAAACTGGTTTCTGATATCCGATGGAACAAAGGCAAGAACCAGTGCACTGGTGCCTGCCTGATTGACTTGGAGAAGGCCTTCGATACCGTATGGTTAGAAGGACTCTTTTTCAAGCTGGACAGGTTGGGCATTAGTAAACCACTGCTGTATATTCTCTTTGATATGCTCTCCAGTAGACGGTTCATCGTGAAGAATGGCGATGTGACTTCTGCTGAAATATTTAACATTAAAAACGGTCTGCAACAAGGTGCGGTAAATTCGCCGATCCTATTCAACATTTACATAAGTGATCTGATAGGTTCGCTTCACCATGCCATAGCGTACGCAGACGACTTAATCGCGTACAGATCAGATCCAAAGATTGCAATTAAGCAATATTGCGATGACTGGAAGTTGAAAATCAAATTTCAGAAGTCGGAAACCATTTTATTTAGGACGCCTTTGTCTGGGGCCTCTAGGGATACCAGAAAGAATTGGAGGAAGTTTTCGATCGTGGGACAGCACGGGCAGCCACTTGCTTGTCGAAATGTAGTCAGATACCTTGGGATCTGGCTAGACCAATATCTGTATTTCAACAAACATATAGATGTTGCTCTGGCCAGAGCCAAAGGTGCTTTTGCCCTTACAAAGAGACTGTTTTATAACAGCCAACTCGATGCGAGCGTGAAGGTGATCTGCATCCGGCCTATGCTTATATTTGGTTGTCCCGTGTGGTTCAACGTGAGAGCAAGCTTATTGGAAAAGATTCGGGTGTTTGAGAGGGCTTGTCTTCGTTCTTGTCTTCGCTTATACAGAACACCAGAGTCCGAGTACATAAAATTCTATCCTAATGAGCTCTTGTACAATAGGGCGAACCTAATAAGAGTGGACAATTTTGTTATTAAGTTGACTCGAAGGCACACTGCAAGAGCAATGACCTCGTCAAACAACCTGATCTCCGGGGCTTACTACCCTAATTATATGTATCATGAGAGAGTTCGCTTTGACGGCTTTATTCCTCCAGAAGCGTTCCTCTACTTCGATAGGAAAGGTCTGATCCAGGACAGATTGGCGGTGCCGCTAATCTTCCACGTCGCTCGGACAGCTGGGGACAGGCGACTCAACTACGACAGAGACGTCGCACATGGTAGTGCGGAGCGTCTCCGGTTCAGTAGGGGGGTAGGGAGTCGCGACATGAGGGATGTTGCTCGGCAGCACCAACAATTTTGGTGGCTAGTAGAAGGAGGGGAAGGTACGTCGTCGAATTCCTCAAGTTATACGTAGCTTCATGTGAAGCAAAGTAGGTCGTCTGTCTATTTTGTTAGCCATGGCCGGCTTACATAGTTTTAGGTAGCATTAAGTTAGATTTAAGGAAAAAAAAAAAACAAATACAAAAAAAAAACACAAAAAAAAATTTACATTAGAACAGATGTGGGTAACACATTCTAAAATAAGGGGTTGTTTAAGTAGGATTAAGTAGGTTAAGATTTATTTCTAGGTAGTTTATAGGTTTAGTTTTAAGTTTTATATTACAACAAAAAAAAAAGTCCTGATACTAAGTTTTTTTAATTAAAATTCAATTTCTTAGTTTTAGTGTTAATATTTGTAAAAACAAAAATAAAAATAGACTGCAAGCGACGTCGAAAGACATAGATAAAGTATTATGTTTAACCTAGAGTGCCCACATGGGGCCAGTAAGTTAGAAAAAGATTACTTTTAAGTTATTTAAGCTAATTTTTAAGCGTTTTTTTGTACAGCATGTAAAAATTAATTAATGAAGTCTAATAAAAATGCATTAAAATTGAAAAAAAAAACTGACGTCTTTGTTTGATTCATGGACGACCACATGGTTTCCAATTGTTGCGAAGATTTCGATAATTTTGCTGTAAAATTGTTCGATCGACTGTGGTCCTTGACGTAGACCGTGGAGGTCTCGAATAAGGGACGTCTCGTTTCGCTTATCTGAGTAACGCAAAACTAGATTCGTTCTTATTGCATTCCAGATAAGGGGTGTGCCGTACATATTAAGTATTATGTTGGGAGGGCCAGTAATTTTATTTCGTATGGCTCTAAGTATAATTTTGCCATGATTAGTGCCATCTATTTGAGGAATCAGCGATAAAATTTCTTCAACGTTCGTTATGAATTCGAACAAAAGACGTGGATCGAAATTTGGCAAATCCTTAATTGCATCCGGTACTCGTAAGGAGAGAAAAACGTCAAAATTCGGTGCACTAGCAGGGTTAGCGGATAAACTTGCGGAGGGAACACTTTGTTCACTATTTTTTGCCATTTTAATAGAATTTAAACCCGAATCAGATCCAGAATCACTATCACTTAAACAAGAATTAGATAACTTATTTGCGAATAACTGGGGTCTTAAATTAAGTGGCTTTTTGGGAATTTTGGGCATTTAAAGAAAAGGATTTTGAGAATTACTACTTCTTGACTTACATGTGCATTATTCTTTCTTCCTTTCTTTGCGTATCCTGTCCTGATAGTCCGCTCTGGTTCTATTGTGTCTGGTCTTGATATTAGTTTGGTTGACAATAGCGTCTTAGTATCGGTAAACCGCCGATATAGTTTCACTTTTTAATGTCAATAAACCATCGATATACTCGTAGTTTAACTTTTTAGTATCGATAAACCGTCGATGTAGTTTAACTTTATAATATCGATGAACAGTCACTATGTTTAACTTTTTAGTATTGGTAAACCGCTGATATAGTTTCACTTTTTAACATCGATAAACCGTCGATAACTTAACTTTTCAATATCGATAAACCGTCGATAACTTAAACTGTTTAACTGTTTTAATATCAATAAACCGTTCACACTCCGTCGACTGCGCCAATTACGTTTGGAAATACCCGGACAGATAAAAAAAACACAACTTGTTCCTTCAAAAGTTTGACCAAAAAGCGAAAACATTTATTTTTCCTATGATATTTATACAGTTATTCTGCTTACGTTTCTATAAGACTCTGGGAAAATAATTGTAATTGGATATAACATATAATATATGCGTATTTGAAATTAAACATTCTGTAAAATGATGCGATGTTGACAATCTACATAATGTGATAATTTTGAATGAATAAAAAGTGCAACATTGACAATTTCTATAAAGGAGAAAGGGTGCCTGACTTGGTTAAGTGTAACGTAACTCGCGCGAACCATTGATGAGAAGAAACAAATGTTGAAGGAAGGTGGTAGATGTTTCTGATGCTCTATTATGGGTTAATTTTTGAAAGATTTTCGTGGTATGAGAAATCATGTCAGGGTCAGGGGGAGCATCATCCCCATATATGGGGCTTGGCGTCAAGGTAGCGCGAGCAGCTTCACACTTGGGCGTCGTGGGTTCAAATCTGTCTGGAACCTTGTTCTCTTCTTTTATTCTCTTCATAGGCTATTTTCGCCACGGTTTTCATTATGTACACCTGATACAGCGGGTGGAGATGTGCATGGTGAGCGCAGCGGAAAAATGGCCTGATCCATGGAATGGGCTAAGACTACCAAGCCATATGATCTTCTAATCCACGGCGAGGTTAGGCTGTAGCTAGCTGAGGAAAATCTGAGAGAGTCAGTTGGTTCGAAACGGACAGCGAGTTAAGGAGTCAAGTGTGTTAAGGTGTGCAATGGAAAAAAAAAGAACAGTCGATTAGCATAACGCTAGTATTTAATTAATTAAAACCAGTTCGAGCAGACAAAAGGTGGGTTTTTGTTTTTGGTTTCTGAAACGTTACCCTGACGTATACTTTAACTTTATTTGGTTAGGACCCTAACTTCAAAATCGTGGTTGGAGGTTTTTCAATTTTCAATTTATATGCATTTTTATTTGATTCCTTAATTTACTCTTACATGCTAGACAAAAAAACGCTTAAAAATTAGCTTAAATAACTTACAAATAATCTTATACTAACTTACTGGCCCCATGCGGGCACTCTAAATTAATCCTAACACTTAAACTATGTCTTTCGACGGATCTTACAGTCTATATTTATTTTTATATATAACGAAACTAAAACTAAGAAAATCAATTTTAAGTAAAAACTTAGTATATGGACATTTTATTTTTTTAAAAAACTTAAACCTAAAAACCTACATACTACCTAAAAGATATATCTTAATCTACTTAACCTACTTACATCTAATATGTACATATTTTTTTTTTTTTTGATTTTTTATATTTTTTTCTTACAATCTAACTTAAATCTACCTAAAACTATGTAGGCCGGCCATGGCTAAAAAAACAAAACTTAGGCTGGACCACTCTGCTTCACATGAAGCTATCTATTGCTGGAGGAGTTCGACGACGAAGCATCCTCGCCTTCATTAAGCCACCAAAACTGCTGGTGCTGCTGAGCAACATCCCTCCTGTCGCGACTCCCTACCGACCTACTGAACCGGAGAAGCTCCGCACTGCCATGTGCGACGTCTCTCTCGTAGTTGAGTCGCCTGTCCGCAGCTGTTCGAGCGACGTGGAAGATTAGCGGCACCGCCAATCTGTCCTGGATCAGACCTTTACTATCTAGATAGAGGAACGCTTCTGGAGGAATAAAGCCGTCAAGGCGAGCTCTCTCGTGATACATATAATTGGGGTAGTAAGCCCCTGAGATCAGGTTGTTCGATGAGGTCATTGCTCTCGCAATGTGCCTTCGAGTCAACTTAATGACGAAATTGTCCACTCTTATCAGGTTTGCTGTATTGTATAAGACCTCATTAGGATAGAATTTTCTGTACTCAGACTCTGGTGTTCTGTATAAGCGAAGACAAGTCCTAAGACAAGCCCTCTCAAACACCCGAATCTTTTCAAATAAACTTGCTCTCACGTTGAACCACACGGGACACCCAAATACAAGCATGGGCCTGATAAGGGCCATGTAACAGATTACTTTCACCCTCGCATCGTGGTTGGAGGTTTTAGTTTTGGTTGTATGAAAACCCTGGACTAGCTTGGTGCTGTGGTGCTATTCATTCTTCCCCAAGTCAATCCTAATTGGAATCGGAGCGAGACGACCGAAGCAGAGCCAGAGCCAGAGCCAGCTAAGTGCTTAAAGTTTTGTTGTTAATTTCTTACAACATTTATAAGCAACCCTTAGCCAGTTGCAAGAATAAGGGCGTATTGCCAAAAAAAAAAAACAAAAAATAGAGGGAAAAAAAAATAACGTGTTCGGTGCTAACTGTTATACGGCGTGATTACTTATACAGTTTTAGTCAAAAAAAAGTATATTCGGTCTGTGGTCGTGACAGCCAAAGCGCTGACTGGGTCGTATCGTGCGGAGGTTCCAGGTTCAAATCACGGAGTTCTTTATTGTCTTTTTTTTAATTTCTTCCTCTTTCTTTTTTTGTCGCTACTCATTGACCTTCAGTCAGTGGGGGAAGCTTGTTGTTATTTTCTTTTTGCGATATTTCTACCCAGAACTAGAATTAAGTTAGAGTTAAGATACCTACATTAAATTTAAGATAGAATTAAGTTTGTATTATCTGAATTGAAGCGTACTGAATAAATTGTAAGAAATGTAAGGATTGAAAAAATAGTTTTGTGCTAATCGAGAGAGGACGGGATTTATTCGCGATCGTCACAACCAATTCGCGATTAAGGTTGTGCTGAAGATGTACGGAAGGGTAATCGCGTGGCGCCCATTTATTTAACATCTTCACCCACGGCCAGTCTTCGCAGTTGGCCGAGCAACCTTTCGTACAACGCCGCGGGGCAAGGGGGTAAAAGGACGGTAACAGCTCTTTGAAGGGACACACCCCAAGTAGTTGTAAAGTGAAAAGCCTATGTTGCAAAAACTGCAAAAATAAACATCCTACCTCGTTGTGCAGATTTACAAATAAATCGTTGTCTACCAGTGAAGTGTCAAGATCTAAAGAAAATCCAACGTCTGTTGCCATGCTTAATCAAACTTTAAATTTGTCTGCTCCAAATAATTCAAGAAAGAATAATGTACGAGTATTTTTCCAAACTGCGCGTTCTCTTCTTGCAGCCAGTCATTCCCTTTGTGCAACAGTTTATTTATTCTTGATGGCGAAAGTCAACGCACGTACGTAAGAGAAGCAGTTGGAAACAAGCTGAATTTGTAAATTAGTGGATTCGTCTTGACCGAAAGGAGTAATCGATAGGTTTGAGTGTTCTAGTTGGAGCGGACTATTATTGGAAAGTGGTAACTGGAAAATATAAATGAATAACTAACCTTTTGACAGCGGTAGACACGATTTTTGACTGGACGGTTCAAGGCCCTTGCGACACGGATAAATTGATCCCTAATGAAAATGTTTCTACCCTTTTCAGCTCCTCCCTTGAAGATATGTGGAGCTTAGAGAGCTTGGGAATACGAAGCGATGACATAAAGTTGAGAGAATTCACCAGAGAACGCCAAGTGTATTCGCAAGACGGAGACAAGATATGAAGCACTCCTACCCGGGAAAATCAAAAATGGATGGCTGGGGAACTACAAAGCAATGGCTTTTTCAAGATTGCATTCCCTTCTCAGAAGGCTTCGAAAGGACCCATCCAAACTTAGCAAATACGACACTGCAATACAGCAATTCATGGCATCAGGGCACGCTGAGAGAGTTGTTTCGAACGACGACAACGTAGAAAACCTGTATTACATCCCACACTGTGCCGTTTATCGCCCAGAAAAGGCAACTACCAAGATCCGAATTGTATTCGTTGCCTCGTCTCATTTACCACGTAAATTGCCTTTAAATCAATGTCTATGGACAGGTTCAAACTTACTTCCAGACATTTTGGAAGTCTTGTTGAACTTCCGTATCGAGAAGTTATGTTTAAGTAGTCGCAGATATTGAAAAAGCGTTTTTGCAAATCGTTTTAGCCGAAAAAGATAGAGACAGTTACCGTTTTGTCTGGTTTTCAGAAGACAAGGATTTATGTACAGACTTTTCATCCGAAGTGGAGTACCGTATGACGCGAGTCACCTTTGGGGTTTCATCCAGTCTGTTCTTGCTGTCAGCCACAATTGGGCTTCACATTCGCGCGCAAGCAACCAAATATCCAGAATCATGTAAATTCCTGAGTAAGTCGTTCTACGTGGATGATTTTGTAACAAGTGTCAGTAGTCAGGCAGATGCAGATAAATTTCGTAAAGAGTCTACTGAGGTCTTTAAGCGTGCTTATATGAATTTGAAAAAATGGCGTTGCAATAATTCTCAAATTCAGATTTATCTCGAGGTGGCAGAAGGTTCAGTTCATTCCGACAAATCGGTGATTAAATTTGGTCTGGAATGTTTGAAGTCAACGCCACAGCCTACAAAGTGCAACTTGTTGAAGATTATTGCTCGAGTGTTCGATCCATTAGGATTCTTAAGCCCAATTTTAATAAAATTTAAATTTCAGACTTTAATAAAATTAAAATTTCAGACTTTGTGATGAAGTAAACTGGGACGAGCTATTGGGGGCAGAGGCTAGCCAAAAATACGTCGCTAGTTTTAAGGAATTGAAACTAATTCCCGAAATCTCAATGCCAAATTGACTTGGAATTAAGGCGGAGTTAACGTGCAATCGAAAAATCACATTGCCAAAGTTGGAAATCACCGCGGCTTTGGTTGCTGCCAGACTGCGTTCTTACTGGAAGGAGTTAAAAATTCCATCTCGAAGGTTCTATCTGTGGACGAACTCGCAGATCAAACTACATTGGATTCAAGGAGATGCCCGAAAGTGGAAGCCGTACGTATTCAGCCGTGTAAAGAAAATACAAGAGCTAACGGATGTAAGGGACTGGCGTCATTGTTCTGGGAAAGAAAACCCAGCAGATTTACTTACCCGAGGGATCTCCGCAGAAAATTTATCTAAGTCGCTGCTATGGAAGGAAGGACCATATTGGCTGAAAGAAGACAAGTCTCATTGACCTATGGGGAATGTGTCGCCTGCTGAGGAATCTGTTGCTATGTTGTTGCCAATCTCTCAGAAGGAAGATGTTGGTGCTCCACCCAAAAATTCGGAACCACTTATGCTGTATGAAACTATTGGTGATTGTAAAAAGCTGCTCAGGATTACGGCCCATATTCATCGAGGTGTCAATGTACTACTAAATAAGTGGTACTCAATTTCGCCTAAAATAAGGGACAGGACAACCATACATCAAGGTTTCTGCGAGCAGCTGAAATAAAGAATGCAGAGATCTACTGGATAAGTTATTTTCAATTTACTTATTTTTCAAATAAAGTCTTATCTTTGCAGGAAGGGAAAACCATTTCTCGATCCTCTACCCTACTGACTCTTAATCCATTTTTGGACTATCAAGGTTTGCTTCGTGTGGGAAGCAGATTAACTCAACTAGACGAGCCACTCGATTTTGTAAGTCCAGTCATTCTACCTCGAGGCAGTTATTTGAGCAAGTTGAGCGCTACTTACTTTCACGAAGTGTCTTTTCACAGCGGAGTGAATACCGTGTTGACTCGTTTGAGTGAACAATATTGGCTGCCTGCTGCCCGGCAGTTGATTAAAAAGGCCATCGCAGCATGCAAGCTTTGCCGCAGACTCAGGGGAAAGGCCGCATCCCAGCCTTTTGCCTCTCTACCAAGGGATCGACTTCAAGCATCAAGACCTTTCGAAACGGTGGGTGTAGATTTTACAGGTCCTCTTTACACACGCTCAGAAGACAACAAAAGCAAAGTGTACATAATGATATTTACGTGTGCCGTCGTCCGTGCCGTGCACCTGGAGTTAGTACTCAACTTGACGACGGGATTATGCCCCTTAGCTATACGCCGTTTTACAGCAAGGCGGGGCACGCCACTATACAGGGTGTCCCAAAAATCAATGTCAAGCCTGAAACGGAAACCCGTGTTATTACAAAATTATAAAAAAAAAATTTAAGTCATGTACTTTTAAAATTATTGCACTCAAAAAAAATCGAGAAATCTGACACTCTGTGACGATCTTTCAAGTACTGTGACAGCAAATGTTTACTCTTCTTCGACATTTATGTTGTCACGTAACCCTGTGCTCTAAATTGGGTGGCATCTCTATCTGTTTCACTCACACTAGTCGAAATGACGTGTTTATCCGTCTCAATCACAGCGTCACTGCTGTCTCGCTCACACTTGGTACTCATTTTAACTTATTAAAAAGAATTAAATATGAATCGGGTTTCTTTAACAAAATATTTTTTTTGTCCTCAGACTAAATACGCCATCTTTTGAAGTTACTTGCCAAAATGGCATAGTACAGTACAAAATGTAATGGCATAGTTACATTTTGTCAGTACAGTCAATTCAAGTTAGGTGATTAATGATTTTCAGATACACGGATGGACAAAAAAGCAATATTTTAGTTAAAACCAATACAATTATGTTTCAATTTTGGACCGTAATTTACAGAACAGTTACTCAGGTTACATGACAAAAAAAATCGAAGAAAAGTAAAGATTTGCGGTCACAATACTTGAAAGACCATCACAGGGTGTCAGATTTCTCGAGTTTTTTTGAGTGCCAATAATTTTAAAAGTACATGGCTTAGATTTTTTTTATAATTGTGAGATAACCGACACCACTTGACCTTTCACCCGTTTCCGGCTTGACGTTGATTTTTGGGACACCCTGTATGTATATTCCGATAATGTGAAGACATTTGAAAGAGCTGCAGCGGATGTAAAGAGCTTGGGAGAAATTTTCAACAGCGAGATTTTCAACGGTTTCTTGAGTAACTGCGGAATAAATTTTAAATTTAGCGTGGAAAGAGTACCCTGGTGGGGTGGTTTTTGGGAGCGGTTGGTGAAGAGTGTCAAAGACGTACTCAAAGTCGCAGTTTGGAAGCCCGCGATTAACAACGAAGAGCTTAATACTTTCCTTACTGAAGCCGAGCAAATTATTAGCATGAAAGTAACCGATAGCGAGAGCGAAGGCCAAACAACTCCATCGGATCTTCGAAGTAAATGGAAATGCAGATTACAGTACACCTCCTTTCTATGGAATTTTCTATGCATATTTTTTTAAAAGAAGTCCAACCCCGTGACGATGTATTGGTATATGATGCCAGCACTACCAGTATCCACTGGCGGTTAGCGGTAGTCGAGGTTTGCTACCCTGGAAAAGATAATAAAATCCGATCAAGTGAAGTTCATTTTGCTGACGGCAAGACGTTTCGTCGTGCTATTCAACTTTTATATGCCTTAGAGATGCGCCCTTTGGCCCGCCCGGAGGATGCTGAAAATTAAACACTTACATTACCCTGTTATATCTTGCTTTAATATTCTTATACACTTGAAAAGTAATACATTCAGACTTTCATATTCTGCATACTTTTGTACATCACATACATGCATTCATATTTTCGTACATCGTTGGAATACTAATTACTGTACTTACGAGTATATACTCGTATTTTCATTATTTTTAGATTAAAACCTTACATTCCTTCTTAATAAATTCAGTTCTTCACGAGATCTTTGACCGGAATTGATCGGTTTTGTTTTATTTCAAACAAAAGTGCAAACATAGCAGTTAATTAATTTCCCAAGGGTTATTTTCGATAAAGTGGGGGAGATACACCATCTGGGCCAGCGAATTTGTGTATGCTAACACCGTTAAGTACGAGTACTATTGCTGCTACACGAGTGCGAAAGTGGATTCGTCCCATTCAAGTTTCGACGCACTCAAGTACAGGGAGACAAAGCACAATATAGGAGTGTTAGGTTGCCAGCACAGTGTGCAGAAAGCAGATTGGCCTTATCTAAAGAGCTGACAAATGGAATGTCATTGTAAATGTAAGACGTTACATTTATTCCTGGCTCGTTTGAACTTTTTTCTGTTTTCGGTTCGGTCACTTAGGACCGAAAAAACGTTTCCCTAACCCTGACAGCCCCTTTACAGGTCGAATCGTACCACGCCTTTTTTTTGGGGTTGGTACTTTTAATACGATGAGGGATAGAGCATCTCATTCCAAAGAGGATAGTGCCTGTGATCATACCAGCAGCAGCATCCAGGACACACAGCGACCCGTGAAAATTCCTAAAGCAGCTGTTACGTCAGCTCCAATTGGCTTTCTCGTATTGCCACTCGTTTCTTTTAGGAATCTTTTCTCCAACTATAAAGTGGGTGTACGAGAAATTAGCTGATATGGCACAATGGCCCGTTGAGCCTAAAGTGAAATTCACATCAGCAGTGTACTTATCACGTATTCGTTTGAACTCATTTGCAAGCTAGGTCAAGTTCTTTACCGCAGAAAAGATCTCAATATACCGTTCTTTGGGACTTGTCTGTCAAGAAGGTCGAAGCCACCCAGAATTGTGTATTTTGAAATCGCCCGAAGTAACGATTTCAATATGAGGATACAGGGATACAATTCCGTGTATAGAGTCATACAACGCATTAAACACATTAAAGGTCGAATTACTCTCCAGTTTGGAATTCTGTTGATAAAACTATAGTGAATAATTTCCTTTCGGGGATGGAGTTTCAACCACATGAAGTTGAATTCCGGACTGAAAAAGAGATTACATTGTGGCAGAGTTTGGTTAGCAACATCACTATGCATGAATACGGTGCCATTACTGTAACTGATGGTTAGACCATGGTTCTGTAGAGTGACTAACGGTGGTACTAGAGTACAGTACTAGAACACCCAAACTTAAAACAATAAGTTGGAAGCTTCTAAGCAGACTCACCTGGTTTTTGATTTTTAAATCAAAGTCTTAGATAGCTGTCAAAATATGTTTGAACAATTCAATGTTTATTTATACGATATTTATACAAAAAAGTTTCTTATTCTAACACAAAGAGTTATTAACTCAATTAGCTTACGTTAAAAAAAATTATATGCAAGAACTAATAATAATGAATACTATGCAAAGTACTTATTCTGCAAATATAGTACTATACACATTATTTGCACACAACAAAAAAAGAAACCAGGCGAGCTGTTATCTTACACCTGCATTGCGGGGAACTCAGTTCAATGACAATCACGAGTTTTTGGTGTCCAATGCCCAAATACAGCAACGGCAGTGACTGAACCGTGTCGACCACCGACGAGTCGTTCTGTACTCATAACTTCTTCTTGTGTGCAGTACACAACAAAAAAAAAAACAACAAAAAAAACCCAGTGTAAAAAAAAACCCAAACCACCTCGCGCGTGTGAAAAAAAAAAATAAGGAAATATAGATATGCAGTGTAATTAAAAAAACAAAAATATCACACAGTGCGGGTATCACACCTCTCTCGCTCCTGGTCGTACTACTATTGCTTGCGCTCGGTCACTGCCGTTACTGTATTTATCATACGGTACGGGCAGTGACTGAGTGTATGTAATAACCGATGGATAGCGGGTTGTGAGTGAAAATTTTGTTGGTGCACTGTTTCATATTGTTGTAAGGGCATAATACCTACAGAAATTTGATTCGGTAAACCGTCGTCAGAATTTTCACTTCGCAGCCTTGCTTAGCATCGTCGGTGTTTGTGCTTGTTTGCAATTATGACTAGGGAACTCAGAATGGACATAGCCAAAATACTCGGGCTAAAAAGTAATCACTTTTCTGTAAATACAGCCCAGCTGTTTTGGCACATAGTTAAACACAGGTAGATTCCCGCCCATACCTCTCAAATCACTCTGATCTGAAGCTACCTGGCTAAGAACTAGTGCCACTATTCTTTCCACATCGCGGTCTCGCCATTTATGTGCGTAGTGATGTAGCTTACCAAATTCTGCCACAATGTAGTCCCTGTTAAAATCCGGAATTCAATTTCATGTGGTTTAAATTCCATCTCCGTAAGCAAATTATCCACTACTGCTTTATTTACAGAAGCTCCAAACTAGACAGCAACTCGACCTTTCACGAGTTTGATGCGCTGTCTGACTCTATTCAAAGAATCCCTGTATCCTCATACTGAAATCGTGATTACGGGCGAATTCAATATTAACAATTCTGGTTTGCTTCGACATTCTGGACAGACAACACCTGAAAGACGGTGTGTTGAGATTTTCGCTGCGGAAAATAATTTAACCCAGCTTGTATATGAGCCCACACGAATACCAGACATTGATAGTCATAGCACCAACACCCTGGACTTGTTTCTAACTTCTCAACCTGATAAGTACTGCGTTGATGTGCTCTCCCCACTGGGCTAGTCGGACCATTGTGTCATATCAGCTAAATTCTCGTACACCCACCACACAGTTAGAGAAAAGATTCCTAAAAGAAGCGTATGGCAATACGAGAAAGGCAATTGGAGCGGACTTAACAACTTCTTTAGGAATTTTAACTGGTCGTTATGTTTCCTCGATAACGACGTGGATGCCGCTGCTGACATGATAACAGAAACTATTCTCTTTGGAATGAGATGCTTTATCCCTCATCGGATGAAGAGTATCAAACCAAAAGAAAAGGCATAGTACGACTCGAGCTGTAAAGAGGCTGTCAGGGGTTTGTTTCTTCGGTCCTACAAGACCAACCCGACAACCCAAAAAAAAGTTTAAACGAGCCCGAAATTAGTGCAACGTCTTTCTCAAGTGTGTGAAATTCCAATACGACCATGAACTGAGGCAAAAAATACTGCAATGTCCAAAAGGCAGTAAAAATTGTTGGTTATTCGTCAAAATCATTAGAAATTCTGCCTCATCCTCCTTCCCAACGCTCATTTACAATCACATTTCAGCTGTCAGCTCTTTGGAAAAAGCCAATCTGCTTCCTGCACACTTTGCGGCTAGCTCAACACTCCCAGATTGTGCTTTGTCCCCGCTTGAGTGAGTTGAATCTACAATGGGCCGAATCCACTTTCGCACTCGTGTAGTGGCAAGAGTACTTAAAGATCTCAACATGCATAAATCCACTGATCCAGATGATATATCTCCCCTTCTTCTGAAGAGGTGTTCTTCCCCGCTGCCAAAACCACTGCGTAAGCTTTTTCATCAATCCTACTCTTTAGGACTCTTTCCGAGCACATGGCATAGAGCATTTGTCCAACCCGTCCCTAAAAAAGGCGAATCTACGTGCCTCTCCTCTTACAGACCAATTGCACTTACGTCCCTTCTTTCCAAGGTCATGGAGACGCTGATAAACCGTCAGCTCATGAAATATTTCGAAACACGAAAATTTCTCAATAACCGGCAATATGGTTTTCGTAGCAACAGGTCCACTGGTGATCTGATAGCATGTCTCACCCAAAAGTGGAACCAAAGCGTACACCAATCTGGCGAAAGCAAGACAGTTGCACCTGATATTTCTAAGGCATTTGACAGAGTTTGGCGTCAGGCTCTTTTGTCGAAAATGCATGCTCTTGCGATCGATGACTCTCTTCTTCAATGGATTAGAAATTACCTTTCGGAACGGTCAATTCAAGTTGTCTTGGACTCTTTCAAGTCCGATATTCACAAAATAAATACTGGTGTGCCCCAGTGCTCCGTTCTGTCTCTTTTTATTTTTCATTAGTGATCTCTTGTCTGCGACCTCTAATCCAATACATAACTTCGCTGATGACAGTACTCTCTGCTTTTCATGTTCGTTTCCGGACTCTCGCCCCTTCTCTTCGGCTGTAGAACGAGACGGCAGCTTATGCTAAGCTCATTCAATTCCGATATTAACAGCATAACCAATTGGGGAACTGTCAACCGAGTGGAATTTAAAGCTTCCAAAACTCCATACTGTCTGCTGTCATTAAAGCGAAATTCAAATACCCAGCCATTATCCATGAATGGCACTTGCATCATCGAAACCGACAAACTTTCCATTCTCGGTACATGTAACAGTGACGACTTACGTTGGAATGACCACATATTCGGTGTCGTCAAAAATGCTGCGAAATGTCTAAGTTTCCTCAAGCGATGTAAGAAATATTTTACTCTCTCTAATCTGGCCACAATATACAAGGCAAAATTGGAGTACAATGCCCACATCTGGTCAGGTGCTCCTAAAGCATCTCTGCACCTGCTAGATAGGATTCAAAACCGTGCAATAAAACTAATTGGTGATACTAATATCAGTCAATCAATTGACACCCTCGAACACCGACGTAATGTCTCCTGTCTCACTTTGTTTTATCGCTATTTCCACCACCAGTGCTCCATTGAAATCGCCAGTAGCATTCCGCCCATTTAAACTTTCAACCGTAACATCCGTCTCGCTATGAATGCTCATCAGCATACCCTCAAGCCCATTTTCGGACGTACTCTAAAATATCGAGATTCTTTCCTAAGCAGTACAACTCGCTTATGGAATGCCCTGCCGACCTCGGTGTTTCCTGGTGGTTATAACTTGCAAACATTTAAAAATAATGTACATCGGTACCTGTCTTTACTTCCTCCCTAAATTTTCTTCGCCCGCGCTGTGTAGGAACATTTTAAGGGTACAAAAACCCCTTGAGCGCGAGTTGATTACATAACAAAAAAAAAAAAACCAACAGTACTTACAACCAGGAGCATGAGATGTGGGAGACCCGCACTGTGTTATATATTTTTTTCATTTTTCACTACACTCCGCTACTTGTTTCTCTTTTTTTTATTAACTAGAGTTCTATTTTTCTTGTTACATTAATTCTTAATAATACGGCCGCTGCCTCAGTGCGGGACTACATCGTATTTATTCGGTTGAAGATTAGAGCTCAACTAACTTAAAAACTAAAAGGAATGTCAAAGGAAGTATCGAGGGCCTAGAATTTTCCTATTGCAACATCCTATATAACATACCCAAGCAATAACGATTAAGAACTCTAGCCCATATTCGATATTGCTTGTGCATTCAAGTGGATACCCACCGCAAATCAGAGAAATGATAAGGAAGAAACGAAGAGCGCGGAAAAAGTGGCATGAAACCCGGGCACCACAAGATAAAACGTCCTTCGATAGGCTCTGCTACTTGTTGAAAAAATCGATCAAGGACTTCAATAATCAAGGTTTTAATAACTACCTTGAAAGACTCACAGCGACAAAGGATACCAACTACTCCATATGAAGGGCCGCTAAAAGTGTTCGAAAGCCCCAAATACACGTGGCGCCAATAAGAAGAAACCAGGATGACTGGGCGAAAGAAGATTAGGAAAAAGCTAATGTTTTCGCCGACTATCTTGCAGAAATTTTTAAACCCTTCCAGAGAATGTCAATGTTCTAGACGTGACGACAAACTTTCCAGTAGAAAAGGCTACACTTAGGGAACTTAGACAAGTTATAGACACGCTTAAGCCCAATAAAGCCCCGGGATATGACTTAATAACGGGAGAAATGCTCAAAGCGTTGACGAAAAAAGGTTTGCTAAAGCTGCTCTATCTTATAAATGCCAGCATTAGATTAGAGCATGTACCGCACCAGTGGAAAGTAGCCGAAGTTATTATGGTTCCGAAACCCGGTAAACCGCCGACTGAAGTCAAGTCATATAGACCAATATCGCTTCTCCAGATTACATCGAAGGTCTTCGAGCGAATCCTTCTTAATCGTCTTATACCAATAACCGACACAAATTCCCTCTTGCCTGATCATCAATTTGGCTTTAGAAGCCAACACTCTACAGTTGACCAAGTGCATCGAATAACCGATGTAATTGAACGAGCAATCGAGTGTAAGTTAGTCTGTTCAAGCGCATTCCTTGACGTTTCGCAAGCCTTTGATAAGGTATGGCACGAAGGCCTAAAATATAAACTTCGACAAGCCCTACCCCAGCAATTATCTTGTATTTTAGGTTCATACCTGGAAGACCGACTCTTCCATGTGAGACACGGAAACGAATATTCCACTTTTAAGACAATAAAGGCCGGGGTGCCGCAAGGAAGTGTACTTGGCCCTCTGCTATATTTGCTTTTTACCCGCGATATACCGCAAACGGACGACACTGTCCTAGCCACATTTGCTGATGACACTGCCACGTCACTGGCAACGGCTAAAACAGTCGAAGAAGCAACTCCTAAGTTGCAACGTGCCCTTACACGGATTAACAATTGGACAAAGACTTGGCGAATCGCGCTTAATGAAAACAAGTCTGTCCACGTGAACTTCACTCTCAGGAAAATTGAGAATCCACCGGTGTTTATCAACGCAGTACGAAGTCCTTAAGCGAACGAGGCCAAATATCTCGGTGTGACACTCGACGCTAAACTAAAATAGAGAGCACATGTCAAGAAAAAACGTGAAGAGCTTGAAATCAAATATAGAGATATTTACTGGCTTATTGGAAAGTATTCCAAGCTTAGCTTAGAGAACAAACTGCTGTTATACAAGCAAGTGCTAAAACCGATCTGGACATATGGTGTACAACTTTGGGGTTGTACTAAAAATAGTAACATTAATGTATTACAGACATTCCAAAACAAAGTTCTTCGAGGTATTGTTAATGCGCCGTGGTACATTAGAAACGATGATATCCACAGAGACTTAGGAGTCGAAAACCTTCAGAACGTAATTAAAATGTTTGCGCGAAAACATAATAATCGATTACAAGGTCATACGAATATTTCTGTTCAACAGATCCTCGACGAGACAAATTTATTGCGCTCTGAAAAGGACTAAGCCTCTTGATCTAGCGCGGTGATTAGCAGCGCGTAATTTTTCTAAAGTACACAAGAATTTTCAATGGAAAATCACCTGCAGGATATCTTATAAAAACAAAATAAAATGCGATAGAAGAACTGCTTGTTGAGTGTGAACTCAGTGGTGGTTTGCATAAGGGAGGTGTTTTTTAGTGAGTAAGAATCTCACACTACTATAGGCTCCGGGCCTATAGTGTCTATGAAGATTTCTCACCTTCCCAAAAAACAAAAAAAAAATTCAAGTGGTGAACCCAGCGCATTGATTCACTTTCAATCGATGCTGAGTGGTAAACCCAGTGCATTGGTTCAATTTCAATTCTTTATGTTCGCTTTACGCTTTACTATTCTGTCGTAACTTTAATGCGTCAACCCAAAAGTTATGACGGCAACAAATTAGGAAATACATTAAATACAAAAAATGAATTTCAAGAAAAAATGTTAGGTCAGAAGGGCAGTATTAAGACCAATACTTAACTCGCGCTGTGTTTTTTTCAAAACAGAAGGAACATTTACGAGTGCACTGGTACGAGGTGGTCGACACGGTACTCTTCTTGGACATAATGGGCGAAAACCTCGAACCACTTTCCATCACAAGCAATGTTGGAAGGTCAAGCTTCTCGTTTATGCCGACAGCATATCCCTCGATCTTGACACAAAAGCCATAGCTGGATTAGGGGAGGTCGCGCTGGGTGCAAAATTCGAGGTCTTGGCTAAAGAGGATATCCTGGAACTCCCATCTGGGTCCCAGCCAAACCCTCCTCCCCAGAAAACATTCTGGAGGTCATCAGGCTCAGGTTGGAATCTCGCGAAACTGGAGGAACTAAGGGGTTTTATAGATGCGTGCTAATCGTATCAATAAGGAATCAATTAACCCTCTAGCGCAGACCAAAGCCATGATTGAATACGGTTTTTAGTCAATAAACGTAAATGCAATTCAGTCTCAGATCCCATAGCGTCCTTTCCTGAATTGTACAACGGCGGCTCCAATCTATCCCTGGTGACGATCTCCACCTCTGATACCTTCTCGGATATGGAAACCGACGATGAATTAAAAAGACACCCTTTACGATCATATGGTGAAGATGAGCTCTCATGGACTCATGTTCAGAATCGGAGGACTCGAACAACACCGTATTGGAGGCTTCTCTGGTAGATTGTTGCAACCAAGAAAAGGAGAAGATGCCTAGTTTTTAGAAAAAACCCGATGGCTCTTGGATGTGATGAATCAGTTACTTGCTACTGGACTTTCTACTTTCCAGGCAGCTCCCTATTCACGGCCAGTAACAACCCTAGCAGGACTTCAGTAGCCGCGACCGCGACGACGAGACAAGCTGCTCTGGGCGCTGCATAGCTTCATGCCATATAAGTCTGCTGGACCGGACGGTATAATCAGACCTATAAGTCTACCATCTTTTTTTCTAAAAATTATGGAACGACGGATTGATATCCATATGCGATCTAAAATTTATCCACCACTAGAAAAACGGCTCAACATGCCTACTGCTAAGGGAAATAGCTGAAAACGGCTCTGCACACCACACACTCTATTAGCCACATCGAACGATCTCCACATAAAGCACATCCGCAACCACGACTGCGCTGTCAACTCTAAAGGTACGGGTAGATGGCTCACTTAAGGAATTGATCAGTGTTATGGTAAATAGCAGAATGTTCAACTCAAAACTGGGTGGGGCTTTTGCCAAAAAATGTGTCAGCAGAATTACGCCACAATGTGGTGTCCTTTCACCCCTTTTCTATAACTCAGTGGTTTATTATTTTTTCCTTTTTTATAATTAGCGCGCGCAGAAGGAACTTTGCGTATCCTTAAGATGTTTGCACATAGCTCGAGCGAGGATAAGTTAGGGAGGGAAAAAAGAGAGATACCGATATGCGATGGTTTTAAATGATTGCAAGTTACAGTGACTAGGGAATAAAAAGCTCGGAACGGCATTCCACAAGCGAGTTGTACGGCTTAGAAATGAATCTCGATATTTCAGAGTACGTCCGATTGTGGGCTTGAGGGTACACCGATGAGAATTCATAGAGAGACGGGTGTTACGGTTAAAAGTTAGAAGGAGTGGATTGCTGCTGGAAATTTTGGTGGAGTACTGGTGGTGAAAATAGCGATACAACGAGGTGAGACAGGAGACATGACGTCTGTGTTCGAGAGTGTTGAATGACTCTTTGATATTGGCATCACCTTTCAGTTTTACTGGCTTAGGATCCTATCTAACAAGTGCAAAGATATTTTAGGAGCACATGACCAGATGTACTCCAATTTTGGGCGTATAAGCGCCTTATATATTGAGGCCAGATCAGAAGGGGTGAAATATTTCTTACATCGCTTGAGGAAATCTAAACACTTGCCAGCATTTTGACGACATCGAATATGTGGTCATTCCAACGTAAGTTGTCATTGACACACATACCGAGAATGGAAAGTTTTTCGGTTTCAATGATACAAGTGCCATTCATAGATAATAGCGGGGTATTTAAATTTCGCTTTGACGACAGCAGACAGCATTGAGTTTTGGAAGCTGTTAATAGCTCCCCAATTGATTGTGCTGCTAATATCGGAATTTAATGAGCTTAACATACGCTGTCATTTCCGTTCTTCAGCCGAAGAGAAGGGACGTGAGTTCGGAAACGAGTATAAAAAGCAGAGAGTACTGTGGTCAGCAAGGAATATATTGGATTAGAAGTATCAGAAAAGAGATCGTTGACGGAAATTAAAATGAGAATCGGAGACAGAACGGAACCCTGGGGCACACCAGCATTTATTTTGTGAATATCAGACTGGAAACCATCCAAGACAACTTGAATTGAACGTTCCGAAAGGTAGTTTACAATCCATTGAAGAAGAGAGTCCTCGATCTCAAATGCACACATTTTCGATAAAAGAGCCTGATGCAAAAAAGTCATTGAGAACGAATGGGGCCTTCAACCTCGCATTACACACCGGCTATACATCTCGGTTTTGTTACCGACACTTCCCTACGCGGTGGTTGCCTGGTGGACGACCTTGGACACCGCCGTCAACATCAGCAAACTAAACACAGGATAGCACGCCTGTCTGTGGGTAACAAGTCAATCCATTTCTATACATATGGATCTAAAACTTATTTCGTGGTTGGTGGCGGTGTTTTTTCAGATAAACTTAATTGAAGCTTTTCCTCTCATCTTTCAAATCACTGTAGCGTGTTGTAGGTGGAAATTTTGGCAACTAAGGAAGAATTACGTGATGTCTGCAGGGAATATCCTCATCCTTTCGAATAGTCAGAACGCAATCAAGACTCTGGGCTGGGTCTCCCAACAATCTAAAATAGCCCCTGACTGTCGATCATCTCTTAGGGAGATGGCAGAGCAGTTCAACTTTCACCTATGTTGGGTGCCGAGGAACAGAGACATTCCAGGGAATTATAGAGCCGACAACCTCGCCAAGATCCTACCCAAAAAGGGTAGTATTGGTGAACCAGTCACTGAGTGTAAACTTTAGTAGTAGTTCTGCTAGATGCGAATAGCAGAAAAAGCCTTAGATGGACAGTTGGATCACCCTGTCTGGCGACCAAACAAATCTGGCCAAAACTGGAGCTGAATCGATCTTAGAGTTTGATCTTTCAAAATAGGAAATATTTCAGCGCTATCATAGGTGTCATTACTGGACACTGTCTTATGGGAAGCACACAAGAAATCTTGGCGTCTTTACTAATGATTTCTACGGGAACTGCATGGACGAGAAAGAGACAATCCTTGATTTATTCTGTACATTCTCAGCTCTCTCTCAAAGAAGGAAACTCCACTTAACTTGATCCCTGTGCTGGTGTCGTTGTTTGAATTAATAGCAGAGTTTAGGTAGGCAACGTCCTTACCTACCTAAAATTCATATTTGACGTTCTGTCTTAGGTGTCGGTGTTTGGTGTCCTTTCTTGTTGACAACATAAAAATATATACGTGATCTTGTCCTCATTGATCACTAAACATATCTTCGCCACTTCCACCTCAGTACTGGCGAAAGCCCCATTGACCCCACACTGCTTTCTTCCGATTATGTCAGAATCATCAGCGTATCCGAGTAGTTGGAAGGACTTTTACGAGATTGTGCCTCTTGTGTAGGCGCGTGAGTTTCGCATTGTTCTCTCAAGAATGATGTTAAAGAAATCGCATGACAGCGTATCGCCTTATCGAAATCTTTTTTGACATCAAAGGTCTCGTTGAGTTTTTTGCCGACCTTGATGGAGCAGCCTATATTCTCCAAACGGACGAGCTTAGCACGGGTGCCAAATGCTGTCATACGCGCCCTTAAAATCGATTAGTTGGAGGTGTTTATCGATTTTTTCCCAGTTTCACCGGTTTTTTTCCCAGATCTGCCGCAGTGTAATATTTGGTCAATGGTGGAAATTACTGGACTGAAGCTCAATAAAATTGCTGACGTAGGGCTTCATTCGTTCACACAATGTGGCGGATAAGATCTTGTAGGAGATATTAAGAAAGCTGATGCCTCTGTAGTTGGTACAATTCGGGGGAAAAATGCAGAGGTTCCATTCATCGGGCATTCTTTTGTCCAAGCATATTTTACAGAAGAGTTTGTGTGTGCTCTTTACCAAGTAATTGGCTACCACCTTGAAGAGCTCGGCAGGTAGGCCATCGCTTCAGCAGCGTTGTTGGACTTAAGCTAGATATGACTATCTACACTTCATGCGGATCGGGTGAACGGATTTGTTGGTCTACATCGCCCAAGTTGAATGATTCATTCTGCCTGGCAGCGGTATTTGGTTCGTCATCGCCGTTATACAGTCTACAGAAATGCTCTTACGAAATCCTCAGCATCTACTGTGCCTCTAATACTATATTCCCTTGTTCGTCTCTACAGGCTTCGGTTCGGGGTTTGTGTCTGTAGCAGGTTTTTTTTACATTGTGGTAAAACTTCCGAATCACATTTCTTCGACGGTGCTTTTTTATTGTTCCTTCTTAGAATCCAGTGTTCGTCTCTCCTATTTTACTCATAGAACTCGTGGGCAGCTCTCGTCTTTCTATGCAGCACCGCTGTGTGTGCATCTTGCACTCATCGTGAAGCCGGGGCGTGAAGAAGAAGTGAAGAAGACACCCAACTAGCAAAACGAACCAGACCAGTGGAGTTCCCACGATCGGTAGCAGGAACAAGTGCACAATATGACTCATCGCAGCAGGAACCATCTCAATCAGTAGAAAACGAATTAAAAGAAATAAATGAACTTTTGAAACAATATGCGAATGCGGTGGATTTCACTAGTACAAGATATTTTTTTTTTTTTTTTTTTTTATAATTTACGCGCGCCAAAGGGGTTATGAATACCCTTACACTGTTGCCAGGGCGCGGGCGGAAAGGTAGAAGGAGGAGAAAGGAAAGTTTGTGATGTAGTGGTGGTTTGAAACTCAGGTGTGTTTGGTTTCGATATTTACTCTCCAGGGGTGGGAGTCCGAATAGGACGGAGAGATTTTCTTCACTCGGAATGGTGAAGGTTGTGAATTTTAACGGTTGTTTTGTGCTTGAAAACCCTACAACAGCCAAATCTACATGTCAGTGTTATGCCTTCACACGCAGATTTTTCTGACTGAGTTCCAATTGCACAAATGAAAACTTGCCGTGGCTAGGATTCGAACCTTGACCTTCCGAGTGAGAAGCGATTGCTAGTACCACTACACCACGGCCACCCGGCCACTAGTACAAGATATGACGAAATTAAAAGCGCAGTAACAGAAAACAACGAACTAATAGAGAATTTGATGCGGGAAATCGGCGAAAATAAAACACAAAACCAAATCAAAGATGCAATTATCGCAAGTCTACAAACCGAGAATTAACAAACTAGATCAGAAGCAAATAGAAACAGTATAGAAATAAAAAATATTCCTTTACAGAGGAGCGATAATGCACTTGACTTCGTCGCTGCAGTGGGCAAGGCAATAAATGCCGAAATAACAGAGTCGGACATGGAGGATATTCGCACATATTCCGCACAAACAGTTGACTGATATGGCAGTTAGTTTTTCGCGAAAACAAACAAAACAAAAATCGATACCTAAGGGGACACTCAAATTTGAACAGGTATGCGTCACAATGAACAGGGAACAAAACCCGGTGTATACTAAACAAAGTGTTTACATAAGCACCCAGTTGACAGCACATAATAAAAAAATGTTGTGGCTGGCGAAGACATAAGCAAAGACGACAAACTGGAAGTATGTTTGGTGTACCAACAACAACATTCTAGCTAGAAAAATCGACGGCGGACACATTATTGAGATAGAGAATGCTGATGAATAGAGAAAATGACAGCATAATTTTCCAATACAACATAAATAGATTAGAACAATTGTGACCAAAACATTCATACACATGGATGAAATTGAATTATGTGAAGTTCTAAATATAAACTTTATTAACTTGGAAACGGAAACAGAAGCAAAACAATACATCAAGAACAAAAATGGATTTTCATGCTTGCATCTTAACATAAGATTAGTAAGAAAAAATTGGATGCTAAGTATTATAAAAAATATATGCCAAGTATTAATGGTTTTCCGCAAGATCTAGATATAATTACAATATACTGACTGAAATAAATAGATATAAAGAAAAAAACAGCGTATATAAAGTAAATGGTTTTAATCGCGAATACTCGAACAGAAAATCAGGGCGTTGAGGCATTGCGGTCTTTCGAAAAGATAGCATTCGAGGATATATCCAGTGGATTTGAGCCAAAAAACGATTTTTATGAGAGTCTGGTTTTGAATATTAAGCGAGATGAATTTGCCGCCACAATCATCAGTGTCTACAGACCGCCGCACCCATATATAAACGAAGTGCGCCTCAGATTCAATCACTGCAGCAAATTCAAGCACGAATCCACAAATTAATAATCCACGCAAAAACAGGGCAGCGTAACGACCGACAGCAGATCAGCAATAAGACGAAAATGCTTCACATCACATCGAACAGCTGCATAAGATGGAAATTATTTCGAGATTTTGGAATGCTAATACTTACATAATACCAGCTCAACATAACTTCAACACACGAAGAAGATAACAAGGACGATATAACATCCCGCGACACTGGAATGGGTACGGAAGGAGACGATATGAAGTAGTAGTGCCGAAAATACTTAATGAACTTCCAAGCGATTTTAGAAACTTTTCAAAACCTCTTTTATTGAATAAAGCGCAAAGAACTTTTTGAATTTAGAATGACATATCAACATATGTATCTATAGTATATATTCACATTTTATTCTTTTGTTTTTGAATGTTTTATATACAAAATGTGAACTTGGTATATTCAAATCAACTCATGTAAAACAAAACGATTATAAACATTATGTAACTAAACTAGTAACTAGCAGATAAGTCCTTAAGGCTTTGCAGATAATTATATCAAAATGTTAATTACTTATGATATCAATAAAGAATTGAATTGAATTGGATTGACCTATTAAGAGATTAAGGGAGAGTCGATCGGAAAAATATTGGCGATCTCTTGCGATTGTAACCGTCCGACCTCGAACTTCCTCACAGTATTAGCCGGTCTCTGCGATTTTCGGGATATCCGCAACCGTACCTTGGCTACAACTAAGTACTGGTCCGAGTCGACCTTGGTCCCTCGGAACCTTCGGACATCGATAATATTTGATTACTTGATGAGTGCCTTGCGCGATCCCAATGTAGTGAATCTGATTGATGGTTGATTGATCAGGAGTTCTCCTCCTTGTGAATATCGAGATGAGACAACTGCAAGGTTTCGCCACACCACAAAGTCGATTAAAATGAATCCGTTATCCGAGGTGGTGTTGTGCAGGTGATACACTCCAACAGTACTACCTTTCCTTTCTCCTCCTTCTACCTTTCCGCCCGCGCCCTGGCAACAGTGTAAGGGTATTCATAACCCCTTTGGCGCGCGTAAATTATAAAAAAAAAAAAAAAAAAGATGCCCTCTCTTTCTAGATTTGCATTAAAATCGCCGAGGACAACTTTTATGTCATAGCTTGGCACTGCTCTTAAGTCTTGTCCAGGAGCTAGTTGAAGCCATGGTTGGCGTCGTCTTCTTTCTCATCTGTGGGAATGTGCGTGCATGTAAGGATAATGCTGGCAAATTTAGTCTTAATACAGTTCCTTACTGTTATATATGTACATTTCTTGTAAAAATACACTTAAAATAGTGTTGACCTCTCATTCTCTGTACATCACATTAACCCATACATACTATAGTACATGCATTTTCTGTATTGAGAATATATGAAAAATAAAGTAAGTCGTTAATAAGCTCTCGACGCGTTTTATTTTAATACGGACATGTAACAATTACGAAGCGTTCGTTCTCATGCCGGAAACTCAAAACCTCTTGCCTGACAACAAATCCGCTTCCGTATTCGATATTGCAGTTTTTCGTCCTCTTTTTTTCTGGCCCATCCCATCGCATTTCTTGGAAGGCGGTAATATCTGCTCTGCAGCAGTCGAGAATCCTCACCAGTTTTTGGGCTGCGTGGACTATTAAGGGACCTAACATTCCACGTGCAGATCTTGAGGTCGTTGTCTTTGTCTCGTTTGTAGGCGTTGTCAACATTATATCCGTCCGTATCCGAGGCTTATTGTTGCTTCGTAACTTAACTTTCTTTTCCACGGCCGGCAGTTACCCAGGCGACACAACCCCCAACGAGGAGTCGGTTAGACCGAAGCTAGGAAGCTTATCCGCCACCATCTATTTTCCAAGACCCTTACTTAGTCTCGGAAATCCTTACCCGCCTGAGCTCCAAATATGTCTCGGTAGCCCAGATAAGGTCTTATTTAATCTGCGGAATTCATGCGTTATCCCATTTATAGTGTTGTTATTTTCGTTTTCTGGTCAGCACTCGCTCTTATAAGTTTGACTAGTCGAGTCCGGATGAATATAGACCAGTACTTCTGGTAAAATAAGCACAATTGATGTGCAGAAAGACTTACAGCACTGGGTATCGCCAAGTTGACCCTTTCAGTGCTTACCCTATTTCTACAGAACCCAGCTACAAACTATATACAGTTACACTCAAAACCAACAACAACATCGAAATAATTACAACTCCAGTGGCAGCTCACTGCAACTCAATAGGGATCGATAAGGCCAACCGATCAAACGATATAACCACACACGAAGCGAACAACAACATTGAAACAACTTAACCCTAAAGGCAGGTCTCGACAATCAAATTGGCATAGACCACGTGATCCTATGGACATTGCCTAAATGAAAATAGTCTAAGTGATCCAACGAAACGATAACACTATTTAATCGTAAGTGGTCACACAAAACCTATTAGATTTATTATTAATTGTGGATCTGAATGTTGTTTTATAAACACCAATTTATGTAACCCAAAGCGGAGAATATGATCTGAAAATCGTACGCTTAGAGTTCTTGGGGCGTTTTGTTGAATTTTTAGAATATATGTAAATTTCATAATTTTTTCGACGCAGTAATAGGAAACAACATCCTTTCTAATTTTAATCTTATAAAAATCGGTCTTTTGTTATCATTTTGATAACAAATCGCTGATATAATTCTCGCAAAACGTTTGACTATTCCAGGTACTAACAAACTCAAAAACTTGCTGCAGCCTTTCAAATTCATTTTTAAAAAAGAAAGTGATATGCTAACCTTGTCTGGCAACATCAGACATCAAATTAATATAATACTAATAATGATATACCAATTTAGAGTAAACTTTACCGCTATCCCGAAGTACTCTCTAAGGGAGTCAGTAAAAAAATTAATCACATGCTACATCAAAACCAAGTAATAGCTCCTACAACGCGCCTTTTTGAATCACACCTAAAAAAATATGGTAGAAATGGAGAAAAATAGTGGAAATTAGTTACAGACTACATAAAGCTTAATCACAAGACTATAGGCGAGCGATACCCGTTGCCAAATATAGAAGACCCTTTTGATAAATGTATAACTACATATTTCTCTCATATTGATTTAGTAAAAGGTTTCCATCAAATAGAGGTCGATCGTCGCGACATTATCGAAATAGCTTACTCCACTAAGCACGGTCACTATGACTTCCTTAGGATGCCATTTGGGCTTAGAAATGTCCAAGTAACACTGCAACGTCAAATGAACGATGTATGCCAGTTGGCTGAACTTTGTATAAGTTTTCCTTGATATGTTATTATAAATATGTAATTGGGACTACGCGAAAGTTGCCTATCCGATGATAAGATATTTAAAACAATCAGAGAAAGACTTGGATGGAAAATAATGCTCATGGAGTACGACTTTAAGATTGAGTATTTGAAAGGAAAGGAGAATTGCGTGGCTGATGGGTTCAGTAGATATGTTGAACGTAATTATGACGATGTAAACAACGAGAAATACATTTACCAATGAGGACGTCGAGGGCAATAAAACTGAGGGGGTTATTTTACTGAATACTGTGTCCCGGAAATGATAACGATGAAATTATATCCACAGATTCTAAAATCCATAGTTCTTCTAAGGATGAATCAATTCACATATATATATTTGACTGAGAAATCAAATATAAGAATACCAATCCTACAGTGAGGAAGAAAAAGCAATACACAAAAACTGCAAAATTTCGTCCAGGTTCTAGATGACAACAGTAGCTTACGAAACGTTATGAAAAGACTCCTCATGGATAAAAGGGTTATTTGTCTATTGTATATTGCAATAACCTCTCTTTATTAATAAAACTTTAAAATTTGTACGTAAGTGTGTAGGAACCTTGAACTATTAAAAGGTAATTATATACTCACAGTTATAGTGGATAATAACGAAGTGATTTATCTTATTAAAAATGAACACAGTAGCAAAACCCATAGAAAAGTTCACGAAATGTTCATAGATTTGAAACAAATTATTATTACCAAAATCCGAAAGTCGAAATATAGAAATTTGGTAATAGTTGTGACTTACTATATACAATGTGGCAAAATATGACCGAAGACCACTCATAATCACTCTGCGAATCTCTAATACACGACAATACCTTAATGATATAATTAATATTGATATTTGAATGGAATAAAATATACAAAATATCATAGAAAAGTTCAACAACTTAGAAATTTCCAGATAGCAACTGGATAGCAATTTAAAATTAAATAATCTAATTTTTAAGGAAGCCATTTAGAATCTTATCTGACGGTGGTACTTGCATATTGCATACTCTAGTCGAAAAGTTTCCCAAACACAGCGAAATTTTATTCCATAGAACAACGCACGGTGGCTCAATTTTACTTTTTTCTTGCAAAAATCAAAACTCTCTTTCTTTTCCTGCTTAAAGGAAATTCCCAAGGCTATGAAATTTATGAATTTTAAGAAAAATTCTTTAGAGGTTCTTCTGCTGAAATAGAACTTTCTTACCATATAAGATAAATATAATATTTTACTTTAAAAATATACAAAAGTCCATGACTGAAGTAATAACAGGGTGTCTGTAAACTAGTCCGAGCAAAACAGTGGTGAATTAAAGTAAACTAACCATTTTTTAGATATTGTTTTCAGGTGTATCAAAAGAGCATATTGTTAATTATTCTGATGTACAGAGTACAAAATACAATATTTCAGTGATTTATTTTAAACCAAAAAGTAAACAGAACTAAAATTTACATAAAAAAAATCTAATTTCTTGAAAACTTTTGTCTACATCGATGGGTCTGCAAACATGTTGAAATTGTCTACATTTTGCCGTATCCTTTAAACGTTGCACGTATTTTGATATCTATATTGCTTGCTGTCTTTATTTATGGATTGCTGAACTTCTTCTGACAATTCTTTAGGTGGTAACGATTGATACTCGATAATATTTTGACTATAAGCCAACATTTTATGAAGAGTAGCTGTAAGTTCCTTTCCGGCGTATTTATGCTTTAATAACTCTACTGTTGTCCTGGCAAACTTTACAAAGATATCTTTTTCCCTGCAATTCAAAATATTAGGTATTGCTTCAAGCGCCGTTATTGTCTCCCTATTCACACCAGCTATACGTGCTCTTGCCTTTGATTCTTGAAAAAACCTCTTCGAAATATTTCCATTATTGATATTTCCAAATCCAACTTAGTCTATCCATTGCAAGCCCAATTTCATCTCGGAAGATTTCTTGTTTTTTTCGTTTTTCTGGCTCCTTGATTCAAATAGATTCATTAATATCCATGTTATTTCCTTCAGAACTGTTCCGTCAATCGTAGTTAAAAAGACCCAGTGGTTGACAACTATCCCTATTTTGTCATTAACTTTATATTCAATAGGTTGGTGTTTAAGTAGCGACATTACGTTACGTAACACAATGCTGAACGCGCCCACCCACAACTAAATAGGAAATTTTTCTTACTATTAATATAGAACATATTTGTTAACCTATAAAGTAACATACATGAACAAAGAATAAAACACAATATATTATAACGTTGAAAGTTGCGGAGTATTTTTTTTTTGCTGATTTGAACAATTTAAAATAGGAAAATAGGAAATATTTCAGCGCTATCATAGGTGTCATTACTGGACACTGTCTTATGGGAAGCACACAAGAAGTCTTGGCGTCTTTACTAATGATTTCTACGGGAACTGCATGGACGAGAAAGAGACAATCCTTGATTTATTCTGTACATTCTCAGCTCTCTCTCAAAGAAGGAAACTCCACTTAACTTGATCCCTGTGCTGGTGTCGTTGTTTGAATTAATAGCAGAGTTTAGGTAGGCAACGTCCTTACCTACCTAAAATTCATATTTGACGTTCTGTCTTAGGTGTTGGTGTTTGGTGTCCTTTCTTGTTGACAACATAAAAATATATACGTGATCTTGTCCTCATTGATCACTAAACATATCTTCGCCACTTCCACCTCAGTACTGGCGAAAGCCCCATTGACCCCACACTGCTTTCTTCCGATTATGTCAGAATCATCAGCGTATCCGAGTAGTTGGAAGGACTTTTACGAGATTGTGCCTCTTGTGTAGGCGCGTGAGTTTCGCATTGTTCTCTCAAGAATGATGTTAAAGAAATCGCATGACAGCGTATCGCCTTATCGAAATCTTTTTTGACATCAAAGGTCTCGTTGAGTTTTTTGCCGACCTTGATGGAGCAGCCTATATTCTCCAAACGGACGAGCTTAGCACGGGTGCCAAATGCTGTCATACGCGCCCTTAAAATCGATTAGTTGGAGGTGTTTATCGATTTTTTCCCAGTTTCACCGGTTTTTTTCCCAGATCTGCCGCAGTGTAATATTTGGTCAATGGTGGAAATTACTGGACTGAGCTCAATAAAATTGCTGACGTAGGGCTTCATTCGTTCACACAATGTGGCGGATAAGATCTTGTAGGAGATATTAAGAAAGCTGATGCCTCTGTAGTTGGTACAATTCGGGGGAAAAATGCAGAGGTTCCATTCATCGGGCATTCTTTTGTCCAAGCATATTTTACAGAAGAGTTTGTGTGTGCTCTTTACCAAGTAATTGGCTACCACCTTGAAGAGCTCGGCAGGTAGGCCATCGCTTCAGCAGCGTTGTTGGACTTAAGCTAGATATGACTATCTACACTTCATGCGGATCGGGTGAACGGATTTGTTGGTCTACATCGCCCAAGTTGAATGATTCATTCTGCCTGGCAGCGGTATTTGGTTCGTCATCGCCGTTATACAGTCTACAGAAATGCTCTTACGAAATCCTCAGCATCTACTGTGCCTCTAATACTATATTCCCTTGTTCGTCTCTACAGGCTTCGGTTCGGGGTTTGTGTCTGTAGCAGGTTTTTTTTACATTGTGGTAAAACTTCCGAATCACATTTCTTCGACGGTGCTTTTTTATTGTTCCTTCTTAGAATCCAGTGTTCGTCTCTCCTATTTTACTCATAGAACTCGTGGGCAGCTCTCGTCTTTCTATGCAGCACCGCTGTGTGTGCATCTTGCACTCATCGTGAAGCCGGGGCGTGAAGAAGAAGTGAAGAAGACACCCAACTAGCAAAACGAACCAGACCAGTGGAGTTCCCACGATCGGTAGCAGGAACAAGTGCACAATATGACTCATCGCAGCAGGAACCATCTCAATCAGTAGAAAACGAATTAAAAGAAATAAATGAACTTTTGAAACAATATGCGAATGCGGTGGATTTCACTAGTACAAGATATGACGAAATTAAAAGCGCAGTAACAGAAAACAACGAACTAATAGAGAATTTGATGCGGGAAATCGGCGAAAATAAAACACAAAACCAAATCAAAGATGCAATTATCGCAAGTCTACAAACCGAGAATTAACAAACTAGATCAGAAGCAAATAGAAACAGTATAGAAATAAAAAATATTCCTTTACAGAGGAGCGATAATGCACTTGACTTCGTCGCTGCAGTGGGCAAGGCAATAAATGCCGAAATAACAGAGTCGGACATGGAGGATATTCGCACATATTCCGCACAAACAGTTGACTGATATGGCAGTTAGTTTTTCGCGAAAACAAACAAAACAAAAATCGATACCTAAGGGGACACTCAAATTTGAACAGGTATGCGTCACAATGAACAGGGAACAAAACCCGGTGTATACTAAACAAAGTGTTTACATAAGCACCCAGTTGACAGCACATAATAAAAAAATGTTGTGGCTGGCGAAGACATAAGCAAAGACGACAAACTGGAAGTATGTTTGGTGTACCAACAACAACATTCTAGCTAGAAAAATCGACGGCGGACACATTATTGAGATAGAGAATGCTGATGAATAGAGAAAATGACAGCATAATTTTCCAATACAACATAAATAGATTAGAACAATTGTGACCAAAACATTCATACACATGGATGAAATTGAATTATGTGAAGTTCTAAATATAAACTTTATTAACTTGGAAACGGAAACAGAAGCAAAACAATACATCAAGAACAAAAATGGATTTTCATGCTTGCATCTTAACATAAGATTAGTAAGAAAAAATTGGATGCTAAGTATTATAAAAAATATATGCCAAGTATTAATGGTTTTCCGCAAGATCTAGATATAATTACAATATACTGACTGAAATAAATAGATATAAAGAAAAAAACAGCGTATATAAAGTAAATGGTTTTAATCGCGAATACTCGAACAGAAAATCAGGGCGTTGAGGCATTGCGGTCTTTCGAAAAGATAGCATTCGAGGATATATCCAGTGGATTTGAGCCAAAAAACGATTTTTATGAGAGTCTGGTTTTGAATATTAAGCGAGATGAATTTGCCGCCACAATCATCAGTGTCTACAGACCGCCGCACCCATATATAAACGAAGTGCGCCTCAGATTCAATCACTGCAGCAAATTCAAGCACGAATCCACAAATTAATAATCCACGCAAAAACAGGGCAGCGTAACGACCGACAGCAGATCAGCAATAAGACGAAAATGCTTCACATCACATCGAACAGCTGCATAAGATGGAAATTATTTCGAGATTTTGGAATGCTAATACTTACATAATACCAGCTCAACATAACTTCAACACACGAAGAAGATAACAAGGACGATATAACATCCCGCGACACTGGAATGGGTACGGAAGGAGACGATATGAAGTAGTAGTGCCGAAAATACTTAATGAACTTCCAAGCGATTTTAGAAACTTTTCAAAACCTCTTTTATTGAATAAAGCGCAAAGAACTTTTTGAATTTAGAATGACATATCAACATATGTATCTATAGTATATATTCACATTTTATTCTTTTGTTTTTGAATGTTTTATATACAAAATGTGAACTTGGTATATTCAAATCAACTCATGTAAAACAAAACGATTATAAACATTATGTAACTAAACTAGTAACTAGCAGATAAGTCCTTAAGGCTTTGCAGATAATTATATCAAAATGTTAATTACTTATGATATCAATAAAGAATTGAATTGAATTGGATTGACCTATTAAGAGATTAAGGGAGAGTCGATCGGAAAAATATTGGCGATCTCTTGCGATTGTAACCGTCCGACCTCGAACTTCCTCACAGTATTAGCCGGTCTCTGCGATTTTCGGGATATCCGCAACCGTACCTTGGCTACAACTAAGTACTGGTCCGAGTCGACCTTGGTCCCTCGGAACCTTCGGACATCGATAATATTTGATTACTTGATGAGTGCCTTGCGCGATCCCAATGTAGTGAATCTGATTGATGGTTGATTGATCAGGAGTTCTCCTCCTTGTGAATATCGAGATGAGACAACTGCAAGGTTTCGCCACACCACAAAGTCGATTAAAATGAATCCGTTATCCGAGGTGGTGTTGTGCAGGTGATACACTCCAACAGTACTACCTTTCCTTTCTCCTCCTTCTACCTTTCCGCCCGCGCCCTGGCAACAGTGTAAGGGTATTCATAACCCCTTTGGCGCGCGTAAATTATAAAAAAAAAAAAAAAAAAGATGCCCTCTCTTTCTAGATTTGCATTAAAATCGCCGAGGACAACTTTTATGTCATAGCTTGGCACTGCTCTTAAGTCTTGTCCAGGAGCTAGTTGAAGCCATGGTTGGCGTCGTCTTCTTTCTCATCTGTGGGAATGTGCGTGCATGTAAGGATAATGCTGGCAAATTTAGTCTTAATACAGTTCCTTACTGTTATATATGTACATTTCTTGTAAAAATACACTTAAAATAGTGTTGACCTCTCATTCTCTGTACATCACATTAACCCATACATACTATAGTACATGCATTTTCTGTATTGAGAATATATGAAAAATAAAGTAAGTCGTTAATAAGCTCTCGACGCGTTTTATTTTAATACGGACATGTAACAATTACGAAGCGTTCGTTCTCATGCCGGAAACTCAAAACCTCTTGCCTGACAACAAATCCGCTTCCGTATTCGATATTGCAGTTTTTCGTCCTCTTTTTTTCTGGCCCATCCCATCGCATTTCTTGGAAGGCGGTAATATCTGCTCTGCAGCAGTCGAGAATCCTCACCAGTTTTTGGGCTGCGTGGACTATTAAGGGACCTAACATTCCACGTGCAGATCTTGAGGTCGTTGTCTTTGTCTCGTTTGTAGGCGTTGTCAACATTATATCCGTCCGTATCCGAGGCTTATTGTTGCTTCGTAACTTAACTTTCTTTTCCACGGCCGGCAGTTACCCAGGCGACACAACCCCCAACGAGGAGTCGGTTAGACCGAAGCTAGGAAGCTTATCCGCCACCATCTATTTTCCAAGACCCTTACTTAGTCTCGGAAATCCTTACCCGCCTGAGCTCCAAATATGTCTCGGTAGCCCAGATAAGGTCTTATTTAATCTGCGGAATTCATGCGTTATCCCATTTATAGTGTTGTTATTTTCGTTTTCTGGTCAGCACTCGCTCTTATAAGTTTGACTAGTCGAGTCCGGATGAATATAGACCAGTACTTCTGGTAAAATAAGCACAATTGATGTGCAGAAAGACTTACAGCACTGGGTATCGCCAAGTTGACCCTTTCAGTGCTTACCCTATTTCTACAGAACCCAGCTACAAACTATATACAGTTACACTCAAAACCAACAACAACATCGAAATAATTACAACTCCAGTGGCAGCTCACTGCAACTCAATAGGGATCGATAAGGCCAACCGATCAAACGATATAACCACACACGAAGCGAACAACAACATTGAAACAACTTAACCCTAAAGGCAGGTCTCGACAATCAAATTGGCATAGACCACGTGATCCTATGGACATTGCCTAAATGAAAATAGTCTAAGTGATCCAACGAAACGATAACACTATTTAATCGTAAGTGGTCACACAAAACCTATTAGATTTATTATTAATTGTGGATCTGAATGTTGTTTTATAAACACCAATTTATGTAACCCAAAGCGGAGAATATGATCTGAAAATCGTACGCTTAGAGTTCTTGGGGCGTTTTGTTGAATTTTTAGAATATATGTAAATTTCATAATTTTTTCGACGCAGTAATAGGAAACAACATCCTTTCTAATTTTAATCTTATAAAAATCGGTCTTTTGTTATCATTTTGATAACAAATCGCTGATATAATTCTCGCAAAACGTTTGACTATTCCAGGTACTAACAAACTCAAAAACTTGCTGCAGCCTTTCAAATTCATTTTTAAAAAAGAAAGTGATATGCTAACCTTGTCTGGCAACATCAGACATCAAATTAATATAATACTAATAATGATATACCAATTTAGAGTAAACTTTACCGCTATCCCGAAGTACTCTCTAAGGGAGTCAGTAAAAAAATTAATCACATGCTACATCAAAACCAAGTAATAGCTCCTACAACGCGCCTTTTTGAATCACACCTAAAAAAATATGGTAGAAATGGAGAAAAATAGTGGAAATTAGTTACAGACTACATAAAGCTTAATCACAAGACTATAGGCGAGCGATACCCGTTGCCAAATATAGAAGACCCTTTTGATAAATGTATAACTACATATTTCTCTCATATTGATTTAGTAAAAGGTTTCCATCAAATAGAGGTCGATCGTCGCGACATTATCGAAATAGCTTACTCCACTAAGCACGGTCACTATGACTTCCTTAGGATGCCATTTGGGCTTAGAAATGTCCAAGTAACACTGCAACGTCAAATGAACGATGTATGCCAGTTGGCTGAACTTTGTATAAGTTTTCCTTGATATGTTATTATAAATATGTAATTGGGACTACGCGAAAGTTGCCTATCCGATGATAAGATATTTAAAACAATCAGAGACAGACTTGGATGGAAAATAATGCTCATGGAGTACGACTTTAAGATTGAGTATTTGAAAGGAAAGGAGAATTGCGTGGCTGATGGGTTCAGTAGATATGTTGAACGTAATTATGACGATGTAAACAACGAGAAATACATTTACCAATGAGGACGTCGAGGGCAATAAAACTGAGGGGGTTATTTTACTGAATACTGTGTCCCGGAAATGATAACGATGAAATTATATCCACAGATTCTAAAATCCATAGTTCTTCTAAGGATGAATCAATTCACATATATATATTTGACTGAGAAATCAAATATAAGAATACCAATCCTACAGTGAGGAAGAAAAAGCAATACACAAAAACTGCAAAATTTCGTCCAGGTTCTAGATGACAACAGTAGCTTACGAAACGTTATGAAAAGACTCCTCATGGATAAAAGGGTTATTTGTCTATTGTATATTGCAATAACCTCTCTTTATTAATAAAACTTTAAAATTTGTACGTAAGTGTGTAGGAACCTTGAACTATTAAAAGGTAATTATATACTCACAGTTATAGTGGATAATAACGAAGTGATTTATCTTATTAAAAATGAACACAGTAGCAAAACCCATAGAAAAGTTCACGAAATGTTCATAGATTTGAAACAAATTATTATTACCAAAATCCGAAAGTCGAAATATAGAAATTTGGTAATAGTTGTGACTTACTATATACAATGTGGCAAAATATGACCGAAGACCACTCATAATCACTCTGCGAATCTCTAATACACGACAATACCTTAATGATATAATTAATATTGATATTTGAATGGAATAAAATATACAAAATATCATAGAAAAGTTCAACAACTTAGAAATTTCCAGATAGCAACTGGATAGCAATTTAAAATTAAATAATCTAATTTTTAAGGAAGCCATTTAGAATCTTATCTGACGGTGGTACTTGCATATTGCATACTCTAGTCGAAAAGTTTCCCAAACACAGCGAAATTTTATTCCATAGAACAACGCACGGTGGCTCAATTTTACTTTTTTCTTGCAAAAATCAAAACTCTCTTTCTTTTCCTGCTTAAAGGAAATTCCCAAGGCTATGAAATTTATGAATTTTAAGAAAAATTCTTTAGAGGTTCTTCTGCTGAAATAGAACTTTCTTACCACATAAGATAAATATAATATTTTACTTTAAAAATATACAAAAGTCCATGACTGAAGTAATAACAGGGTGTCTGTAAACTAGTCCGAGCAAAACAGTGGTGAATTAAAGTAAACTAACCATTTTTTAGATATTGTTTTCAGGTGTATCAAAAGAGCATATTGTTAATTATTCTGATGTACAGAGTACAAAATACAATATTTCAGTGATTTATTTTAAACCAAAAAGTAAACAGAACTAAAATTTACATAAAAAAAATCTAATTTCTTGAAAACTTTTGTCAACATCGATGGGTCTGCAAACATGTTGAAATTGTCTACATTTTGCCGTATCCTTTAAACGTTGCACGTATTTTGATATCTATATTGCTTGCTGTCTTTATTTATGGATTGCTGAACTTCTTCTGACAATTCTTTAGGTGGTAACGATTGATACTCGATAATATTTTGATTATAAGCCAACATTTTATGAAGAGTAGCTGTAAGTTCCTTTCCGGCGTATTTATGCTTTAATAACTCTACTGTTGTCCTGGCAAACTTTACAAAGATATCTTTTTCCCTGCAATTCAAAATATTAGGTATTGCTTCAAGCGCCGTTATTGTCTCCCTATTCACACCAGCTATACGTGCTCTTGCCTTTGATTCTTGAAAAAACCTCTTCGAAATATTTCCATTATTGATATTTCCAAATCCAACTTAGTCTATCCATTGCAAGCCCAATTTCATCTCGGAAGATTTCTTGTTTTTTTCGTTTTTCTGGCTCCTTGATTCAAATAGATTCATTAATATCCATGTTATTTCCTTCAGAACTGTTCCGTCAATCGTAGTTAAAAAGACCCAGTGGTTGACAACTATCCCTATTTTGTCATTAACTTTATATTCAATAGGTTGGTGTTTAAGTAGCGACATTACGTTACGTAACACAATGCTGAACGCGCCCACCCACAACTAAATAGGAAATTTTTCTTACTATTAATATAGAACATATTTGTTAACCTATAAAGTAACATACATGAACAAAGAATAAAACACAATATATTATAACGTTGAAAGTTGCGGAGTATTTTTTTTTTGCTGATTTGAACAATTTACACCATAAGCGGAAAGATATCGGTTACCCGTTGTTCACAGCCGAACAGTTGGAAATTAGCAATTTGTCTTCAAAGATCTTCAGTGGTTATGTTTTCGGTAGCATTTATTAGTTTTTATTTTTTAGTGAACGTTAAGCACTCAGTTATTGATTTCCTTGGCTTTCCTTTTGATGACTTTGATATACTTAGTAAATCACATGTTTCTTCTGTTCATTCAGTATCGATATGGAAACACTTTTTCAACCATACCATATGCTTTTCGAAATTACTTCTCGATCTATTGGATGCGACCCATTTTGATAGAAGATGGGCATAAAGTGATGATATCTTTTTTCCGATTTCGGGCACCTTCCCGCTGAAAGATCTTCATCGGACAATTGGAAATAATTTTTTGCGGTAGACATAAACTCTATTTTTACTTTTTTTACGTTGGCAAAAAATTCTAATAAATTTTTCTATGGAATGCCCATTTTTACTTTTTAGCTAATATTTTCAAATACAACCGTTTGCATGATTGATTCTCTTTAACTGATCATTTGAAGAACACGGTTCATCTTTGTATACAGCGCTGTGAAAAATTATGAACTCAAACACAAATTTTCATTTTTCTTGTAATGAGAGATAACAGTTTTCTTGTAATGAGTAAGAGTTTTTTTTCCAAAATATTATCAAATTATACCTATTAAGGGAAAACCCTTTAATAGTATAATTGTTTTTCTTACCGCGAATCATAATCATAATCGCTAAATTGGTATTGTATGACAATATTTTGAATAAAACTAATAAAATTAAAATTAAGGTTTCAATTTAAAATGAGAGAGAGAGAGAGAAAATTTAATTTGGCTGATGTAGGTTGACACACCTGAATTTTTAAGTATATGTTCACAAATATTTAGTAATTAACTTTTTGCTTAGTTTAGGTCGGACCTTTTCAGACCTTTTTCTTTTAAGGCTAACGTGTAAAAGTGCGCCGGAAATAGTTTTTCAAAAAACATTAATTTAAAAAAAAAATTATAAATTGAACAGGTATATATCAGAGAAATCGAAAAAGAAAAGATTTTTTGAAACGCATTAGCTAGTTTTTGCACTCAAACCTAAGAAAAACATTACAAAAAGTTTTAAGTGATCTTAAAAATTACTTAACTTTGGCTGGCTCTACAAACAAAACTATTAGTCCAAAGAAATGTTTTTTCGATTACCAGAGCTCCAAACATTTGTTAATCCAATGAATTTAAGATAATTGTGTTATGCGAGTATACCTACCCGATAATTGAACTATACAAGCATTTTTGCCTCAATGAGCCACTGTACGACGACATCCCTTAAAACAGGCCATTCAAATATAAAAAGGTTTCATGGCACCTTATAAAATCACCTATGGATTTAAAATGCAACCATGGATCATTCCGATTTACACGAAAAACTATTTACTATCGTGAATATTTACATTAAAACAATCGCCACGACTACCAAACTACAGCCAATAGATTTCTTAAAGAAAAGCGTAACTAGGGAGGATACTGCGTCATTAGAGGAACAATTTAAAAACAATAAAGAGACAAGAATAAGTAAATTGAATAATAGGAATCAATACTAACCGGCAATTATATAAGAACATAGTCAAAAACAGAACGATTGGTAAAATTCAACCACGGCATAAAAAACTTCCAAATTTTATAAGAGATGGTAATAACGTTATTGACAAGAACTTTTGTGCATTCTAGCATTAAGAGCTTTAAAAGAGTTAAAAAATTTAAACGAAGCCTACAAAAAGTGAAAATATGGGTTTTGGGTAAATCCGCACTTCATGATATTGAAGCTCGTTTATTATAACATATTTTGTGGGAAACTGGAAACGACTACAAGAATTGTTGCAGAGTGACAGTTCATAAATTTTAAGAACTTCTGCATTGGCTAGACAAAATATGTGTTTTTATTTTAATATTTTAATTTAATATATTTTATAGGTAGAACAGCAAATTAGGAAATAGGATACTAAGATGCGATATGCCACATGCGATTAGCTCCAGAGTGTACCTCGCTTCAGGCAACTTATATAGCTCATATTTCAATTAAAGCAATAAGTAGATTTCTACCGGAAGTACTAAATGCTGCTTTTGATGTTCTGCAAAGTGAATACTTAAAGGTACTAGTATTTGATACCCTTACTTTGAATTAATCCTGTAGAAGTATTTCCTTTAGACTTTACGCACACTTCTACTTCCTTAAAAGTGTTCAACAACAGGTGGTGCCGTGAAATAAGTCAAAGTGAAATAAGATCAAATGCGAAAATTTGGCTTTATTTCGCTCTGTTGAAGTGGAATAAGGCCAAATTATAAGGTTTGACTTCATTTAACTTTGTGAAGGTGAAATTAGGCTAAATGCATTCACCAACCCTAAGGCCAAATAAACAAAATGCTTATCATTTCATGACATATTTTCTACGACATACAAGTATTGCTTAGCACAAACGGTTTATTTCCCTAGAAGTACCATTCGTCCATTGTGGGAGCGGGAACTGGGAGTCAAATTTGTACTAACTAAAGTTTTTCCGCTACAATTACACCCGGTCTTTGGTCTTTCGATTCATGATACAGTCACCTACCTGACAGATGTTGACATACCCTTTGCGGAGCAACGAAGTCGCCTGAGCAGCTAAGCTCTGCTAAAGGGAGTTAAAATCCCTTTTGCCCGCGAACCGACTGCTCCGTTTCCTGAAAGACATAGACGCCTGCCTGACAGTTGTTCATATATCCTTAGAGCAAAGCGAAGGCTAAAACATAAATATTTTTATGCGTATTTGTTTTAGTACACACCTAAAATAAAAATTATCCAAAACCACATAAAATCCTTTTCTATCCATAGCGTTTGGAGCTTAAAGCCAAAAAAACTATTTATTTTTTTTAAATTTAATCTGCACATAACATAACGTTTTACTATTCCTTTCTCAAGAAAGTATTAATAATAAAAAACAAAATCATCATAAAGTTTGCACAAAAGCCCATAGATTTTATGATACTTGGGAAACCATGCAGCAGGTAAAAAAAGGAATTTATGATTTTTAACCAACGTTTCTAAAACAGTTGACAATACATACTCGTAAGAGTGGTTTTCCACGAATTACTAATTTTCCAATATTTTTTTAAAACTGCATAACTATTAAAGAGTTTTAAAGCATGCTCGGGTATTTGACTATCTGCTTAACCCCTCATTTCCTAATCTTGTTCTTTAAAAGTTCTCAAAAAGAGTTAGGTTTGGGATTTGAAGGCCAATTTAGAAAGCGGTATAAAAGATTAGAAACAAAAACAATTCAGATTAGTCGTTTTGGCTAAAATTACAGTTGCTTAGAAAGACTATTTGAAATGCCTACATTTACAAACCAAGAATTCACAGACATTATTTACGTTTATTGGCTGTGCAGTGCAATGGAAGTTCAATTAGTGCGCGACAAAGATACCATGAACTTTATCCTAACCGACGACTTTCTAGTAGAGGAGTGTTTGGAAGTACGTATCGATGGCTTCGAGAAACGGGACCAGTTTCAAATACATGACCGAATGCGCGAGCTCCAAAAGTAAGAAGGATTTCGGCTGAAGAAAGCTGTTACAACAGATCCATTGGTCGTGAGGTTAAGAAGTGGCTAGATGAAGAGTACGGTAAACGCTGGATAGGGAGAAATGGACCAGTTCACTGGCCTGCAAGATCTCCTAACCTTACGGCATTAAATTTTTTTGTGTGGACAAGAATAAAAGAACTTGTTTATTCAACCGAAATGTCAACTTTAATTGAATTGGAAAAGCGTATTCTCGAAGCGTCATCAAAAGAGAGGTAGTAGTTAGCATCGATAAACGTTCGCATTGAAATCCAAAAACGGGCTGTAGCATGCAAATACAGACCAAGGAGGACACTTTGAACACCTGTTATAACTGATTTGGTGCACATATAAAATAAAGATTATCCAAAACCACATAAAATCATTTTTTATGCATAGCCGTTAGTGCTTAAAGCAAAAAACTCTTTTTTTCTTAAATTTCATCTGCTGTAGGTTTTCTCAAGTATCGAAAGACTCAAATAAGATATCAGCTTTATTTAAACGCCACTAAAAAGGCCTGTATTTCTTCTAAAAACAAAGTTGTAGACGAAGTTTCTACCATTAGTCCTAACAGTGTAATTTCCGTTAACATGGGTCAGGGTACACCAAAGTAAGCCTTTTCTTAAATCCTCGATAAATAATGTCAACATACTCGTAGGAGATAGACCCTTCCTGTAGAAAGACTTTTTTCCTAGAATATGCCCAGAAATCATTTCCCAAATTAGAGCTGACCAATTAGGGGACTCTCTGTATTTATTTTTTGTGCACTAGCACATTGCACTTTGTTTTTGTACTTTTTTTTTTTAATCTGTCAAATGTTTCAGGTTTTGTTGACTATATTAACTATTAATATCACGAAGAAGACCAAATGGTTTTTTATTTGTATATATATGCACGTTTGTGAGCTTGCACTTTGAAGAATTGGATTTTTAAAGTTTGACCAAAAAAGTTTTGGTTAGAAGAACTTTCTCCGGCTCGTGAGGACCAAATGTTGTGGTGTTTGGAGTTTGATTTGATATACATAGATAGGTGTAGGGTATCAAGTGGGCAGAAAGATTTCGGATTTAAAGAAAACACGTTTTTTCCTGTTCTTGTAAATGATGAGATTTATTCATACGTTACGTTTTTTTGTTTACATTTAAGTAGACTTAGTTGTTACATTCATTTAATATTAAAATAGTTTAAAATCAACATACATATATGTATAAAATATGATTGTATCTCTGAACAATATCCTTTCGAGAAGTGGAAAGCGACGACTCCAATATATTCGAGCCGACAATCAACCCGTCGGTCTACTCTTCGGACATCCTGTCAAAAACAGAAACAGACAATAAAGCAAAAAAGTATCCTATACGATCAGAGGAAGCACTGGAGCATAACTTCAGAATCGGAGGACTTGAACAGCACCGTGTTGGAGACTTCGCTGGTAAATTGTAGCATTGATACGGTTCCTCCAGATTAATCTCATTCACTCAAAAAGGATTTGACCGCATTTATTCTGCGTCTCTCCAAAAACGCAGAAGACATTATCCTAATCCACGAACCATGAATCGTAGAAGGCGTGGTTCGTATACTATGGATTGGAACACCTGTATACGCTCCACTCTATACAAGCGACAAAGGTAAGATTAGAACTTGATTAGAAAAGTGACTGACTGGAACTCATACAAAAAATACCTCAAATTATATAAAAGAACTGGGGAAGGCAAAGGGACAATCCTGGAGATCATTCTGTTACAAAATCACAGAAATCTCTGAGGCATCGCCGCTAAAAAAAATCTCTCTACAAGTCCTATGATGCTTAGCAGTTCGAAAAAAACCGATGGCTCTTGGGCAACCTCAAGTGATGAATCAGTCAACCTGCTACTGGACACCCATTTTCGAGGTAGCTCCCAATTCGCGGGCAGTAGCAACCCAAACAGGACTACTGCAACCGTGACCAAAATTCATGGTCTGATTACAAGAGACAAACCACTCTGGGCCCTGCATAGCTTCATACCATACAAGTCGATTGGTCCGGATGGCATAATACCTACCGAGCTACAAAGGTCCTCAGCTAGAGATTATTATGAGGAGCTGGGTAGAACTGTTCCACATTCCACTCTCATGGAGACAAGTCAATGTAGTTTTCATTCCCAAAGCCGGAAAATATTCTCATGCTCCCAAAGGACCTCAGACCTATAAGTCTATCGTCATTCGTTCCGAAAACTCTAGAACGAATTTTTGATATCCAAATACGAGCTATAATTCATTCATTCAAGAAAGCCAGCATTCAAAAAAGAGTCAACAAAGCTACTATAATTTTATTCTTTTGCAAAAAAGCCATTAGGAATAAATGGGGACTTCAACCTCGCATAACCCACTGGCTGTACATCTCGGTCATAAGAAAGATACTCACCTACTGGGTTGCTGTCTGTAGGACGGCCTTAGACAATGCAGTCTACTGCACCAAACTTAGCCGAGTCCAGAGAAAAGGATTTCTAGGAATAAGCGGAGCCTTACGGTCTACTCCCTCTGCAGCATTAAACATTCTGTTTCACTTGACACATCTCGAGATCAAGTAGCTGCGGCTGCAGCTATTCATCTTAGAGCTACTACACAGTGGACAAATAATTTATTCTTAGCACATTAGAAATCCTCACAGGGAACATCGATTTCACCATACCTTGGCTTTGGTTTGACAAAGACTTCCATATAAGCTTCCCCTCTAGATTCTTCTGGGAGGAAGATGCGTTTATGGAGAACAAGTCAATCCATTTCTAAACAAATGGATCTAAACCGACAGCGGAGTTGGTGGCCGTGTTTTCTCAGATAAGCTAAATCTAAGCCTCTCTTCCGTATTCAAAATCACCGTAGCGTGTCCCAGACGGAAATTTTGGCGAATAATGAAGCTCTGTCCTGGTTGAAGAAAACGTGATATATACAAAGGGTATCCGCTTCTTGTCAGATAGTCAGCCCGCTATTAAGGCCTTGGGCTCAGTCTCACTAATTTCTAAAACCACCCTTGAATGCCGATCATCTCTTGTGGAGATGGCAGAGCAGTTCAACCTTCACATTTTCTGGCTGCCGTGCCACAAAGACATTCCAGGAACTATAGGGGCGATGAACTCGCCAAAATTGGAACTACTCTATCTATCCTACGGGAAAGGGTAGTATAGGTATTCCAATAATTACGTGGAAATTATTATTAAAGCTGGATGTCAATAAAAGAACAGAACAGGTGGACTGTTGGATCAACATGCCTAGCGACTAAACAGATCTGGCTAAAGCTGGATCTGAATCACTCTAAGAGTCTGATTCTTCTAAATAGGAAAGATTTCAGTGCCAACATAATTAAATGGAGGCGAAAGCCCCCATTTATTCTGCTTATAACTTAAAACTAAACTTAAACTAAAACTTAAAAGTCAAAGACGCTAGGGTTTGAATTAACTTTTCGTAGCATACGGGAGATTGGTTCGTTCGCGCTATAGGAGGTGTGGTGGGTTGGGAGATAGAAAAGACGAGGGGTTAGTAGATTACGTGGGTTAGTGTTGAGGAAAATACAGTTGTGAAGGGACGCGGATTCAACGTGAGCTGAAAGGAGTCGATGAATGAAGAGAAAGTCGGCTACATCTCTGCGTTCCTCAAGGGTGTTTTGGTTAATAAGGTTGAGACGGTTTTGATAGGGCGGCAGAGTAAAAGGATTGTCCCAGGGCAAACCCCGAAGAGCAAATCGAGGAAAATGGCGCTAAATGCTTTCGATTCTCGAGATATGTACGCGATGATATGGGGATCATACTTGACTGACGTACTCTAGGAGGGGGCGAACAATGGTAATATACTTAGAGGAACCTGGTCGCGTATGGGTTGGTGAATTCTTTGGACCATCGTTTTACAAAACCTAGTGCAGAGTTGGCTTTTAGGATTATGCCATCCATATGCAAACGGAAGTTGAGCTCCCTATCACACAAAATGCCGAGGTCGCGAAGAGATTCACTGGAGGAGATAAGTTGGTTGTGGAGAAGGTAGAGTCGGGGAGGAGATTGGTGCCACTTATGTGAAAAGTTGATGGATTGGCATTTGGCGATATTAAGTTCCAACAAATTTTTGAGGCACCAGATCGAAAAACTAACAAGGCCTTGTTGAAGGAGGAAGGAGTCATGGGAAGAGGAAATGGTTTTTAAAATTTTGGTATCGTCGGCGTAAAGGAAGACGGACGAGTGTTTGATGATCCTATCGAGATCATTTATGGTTAATATAAAAGGATGGGGACCGAGATGGCTACCTTGAGGAACTCCAGAGGTGGCCAAAAATGGAGCGGAGTGGGCTGACCTAAAACGAACACTGTAAAAACGGTTTTCGAGGTAAGAGGATATCCATTTTAACAGTATGGGCTCAAAGCCGAGGGCAGATAATGGACAGCAGGAAAACCAGCTAACTCCACAACATGACCACCAATAAATAGTGCAAATAAGAACATATTTATTCTGCATTTAAGCAGTTACGTTTTTTCCAGATCTACTCTAAGCAACATAATTTCAACATTTCTAATAGACACAGGAGCCGATATATCAATCTTTAAAGAAGGTCAGATTAATAATGATAAAAAAATAGACAAACCTCAGATAACAAAACTAAGTGGAATAGGACAAGGAGCAATACGGTCTCTGGAAGTAATTTCATCAGACTTAATATGTGAAGAACTGCTAATTATTTAAACACGAAATTCATGTGGTACCGGATGATATTGCCATCCCATGTGCAGGAATCTTGGGATTAGACTTCATCAAAAGGTACAATTGTTTGTTAGATTATAAATCCAATCCAATTGGAGTTTGACATTTGATTGAAGCAAAAGTAGAAGCAAAAAATTTATCTCCGGATCAAAAAGCAAAAAAGAAAAGTACTTTAAGTGAAAGTTAATTGAGGAAACACATTCACCTTATAAATTAAGAGACGCTTTACCTCAGGCAATTGAAATTCGAGTAAGTTATAACACCTAAGCTATTCTATAGCCAAGTTAAAAATTCCATCATTAAACTAACCTATAAATGGTAAAAAGAGGAATATCCCACACCTCTCCGGAACACCCAGGAAACAAAAAACGCCACCAAACTTGAGTGAAATTGAACCAAAACTCGCTATGGGATCTACTTCTACTCTGAGTGTTCAGAGAATGCGGGAAATTCTACTTGAAAACAACAAGAAACTTGTGGAACAATTAGCCTCAAAGGCAGATCTGCAAGATTTCTTTAAACAAATGTCAGCATTGAGTATGCGACAAGAAGAACTTGAGCAAAAAGTTGTGTATCTGGAAGAACAAAACAAACGTCTTGAGGATCAGCTTGAGCGACTCGTACAGATGAGTTGTTGTTCACCTGCCTGTTGAAGATCAAGTAGACATGAGCGAAAAAGCAAAATCCATTTGCGCCGGGTTAGTTGACTCAACTCCGAATCAAATCGTCGAGTCTGCGTATAGGGTACACGGCCATACCATGAACAAGTCTACGATAGTTCTAAAGATGAGATCGATGGAGTCTGCCTGGAGCGTGATGAGGAATGCCTTCAAATTGAAGGGTACTAGAATAAGCATCCAAAAGGACTTACCCTTTAACGTTAGACAACGTCGGGCAAAAATGATTCCAATCATGAAGGAGCTTCGTCAAAAAGACGCATCAATAAAAATTTCTCTACTGGATGACAAGCTCCACATTGCCAAGAATGTCTTTACTTGGGACACGGCGCTTGGATTGAGGTGTGGTGAAAAAAGTGGCATTGAAATTATACAATCTATTTTTGGTGACATTTCGTTAAATAAAAATACAAACAAAACAGTTACGAAAGAGAACACTTCAAATTTGACGGCTAATGTCAATCGCAGCAGTGATGCCAAACTTAGCAAAACACCAAAATGCGAAAAATCTTTGGGTCCATCCACAAGCTCTAAGGCGGCTGTACGTGACACATGATGTGCCCATGTCTACCAGAATAACGCTGGAAAAAACATAGTTATCAAGAAAATACAAATTTTAAGCTACAATGTGTCAGGTTTAAAAAACAAAATGAATTTTGTAACATTTTTTAATTATGTAAAAAGTTTTGATATTTTTGTATTATTTGAAACACATCTATTAGATAATGAAGAAATTAGATTTAAGAATATTTTTTCAAACTATGAATTAATCTGGTCTCCTGCTATAAAAACTTCACTTTTTGGGAGAGGAAGTGGTGGAACACTGTTCAGGAGAGTGTATGCCTTATAAACGCAATTTCAGCATAACTTGTCCAAACCACGAAATATAAGGCCAAGGGGAAAACCCTTAAAATATTTGTACACAGCGCGGGCGAAGGAAATTTAGGGAGAAAGAAAAGACAAGTACCGATGTACATTGTTTTTAAATGTTTGCAAGTTATAACGACCACGAAACACAGAGATCGGAATGGCTTCGATAAGCGAGTTGTACGGCTCAGGATATTTTAGAGTACGTCCGAAAATGGGTTGAGGGTATACTGATGAGCATTCATAGCGAGGCGGGTGTTACGGTTGAAAGTTTGAATTGGTGGAATGCTACTGGCGATTTCAATGGAGCACTGGTGGTGGAAATAGCGATTAAACAAAGTGAAACAGGAGACATTACGTCGGTGTTCGAGGGTGTCAATTGATTGACTGATATTAGTATCACCAATGAGTTTGATATGAGTTTGACATATTCGACATCGAATATGTGGTCATTCCAACGTAAGTTACCACTGACACACATACCGAGAATGGAAAGTTTGTCCACTTTTCGGTGAGACATGCCATCAAATCACCTGTGGACCTGTTGCTACGAAAACCATATTGCCGGTCATTAAGAAGTTTTCGTGTTTGGAGATATTTCATGAGCTGACGGTTTATCAGCGTTTCCATGACCTTGGTGAGAAGGGACGTAAGTGCAATGGGTCTGTAGGAGGAGAGAGAAGAAGATTTGCCTTTTTTAGGGACGGGCTGGACAAATGCTGTTTTGCATCTGCTCGGAAAGGGTCCTAGGGAGTAGGATTGATGAAAAAACTTACGCAGTTTTGCCAGCATGGAAAAACACCTCTTCAGAAGAAGGGGAGATATACCATCTGGACCGGATTTATGTATGTTGAGATCTTTAAGTACTCTTGCCCCTACACGAGTGCGAAAGTGAATTCGTCCCATTGAAGATCCGACGCACTCAAGTGTAGGCGGGGGCAAAGCACATACTGGAATTGTTGAGCTAGCCGCAAAGTGTGCAGCAAGCAGATTGGATTTGTCCGAAGAGATGACAGCTTGAACATCATTGTAAATGAGCGTTGGGATGGAAGATGAGGCAGAATTTATAATGTTTTTGACGAATGATCAACAATTTTTACTGCTAATTGCAGTATTTTTTGCCCCAATTTTTGGTCGTATTGGAATTTCACACGCTTGAGAAAGACGTTGCACTAATTTCTGGCTCGTTTAAACTTTTTTTTGGGTTGTCGGGTTGGTCTTGTAGGACCGAAGAAACAAACCCCTGACAGCCTCTTTACAGCTCGAGTCGTACTATGCCTTTTCTTTTGGTTTGATACTCTTCATCCGATGAGGGATAAAGCATCTCATTCCAAAGAGAATAGTTTCTGTTATCATGTCAGCAGCGGCATCCACGTCGTTATCGAGGAAACATAACGACCAGTTAAAATTCTTAAAGAAGTTGTTAAGTCAACTCCAATTGCCTTTCTCGTATTGCCATACGGTTCTTTTAGGAATCTTTTCTTTAACTGTGTGGTGGGTGTACGAGAATTTAGCTGATATGACACAGTGGTCCGATGAGCCTAGAGGGGAGAGCACATCAACGCAGTACTTATCAGGTTGAGAAGTTAGAAACAAGTCCAGGGTGTTGGTGCTATGACTATCAACGTCTGGTATTAGTGTGGGCTCATTTTCAAACTGGGTTAAATTATTTTCCGCAGCGAAGACCTCAACACACCGTCCTTCGGGTGTTATCTGTCCAGAATGTCGAAGCCAACCAGAATTGTGTATATTGAAATCGCCCGTAATCGCGATCAAACTCGTGAAAGGTCGAATTGCTGTCCAGTTTGGGGCTTTTGTAAATAAAGCAGTAGTGGATAATTTGCTTACGGAGATGGAATTTTAACCACATGAAATTGAATTCCGGATTGGAACAGGGACTACATTGTGGTGGAATTTAGTAATCTACACCATTACGCACATAGATGGCGAGACCGCAATTAGGAATGAATAGTGGCACTAGTTCGTAGCCAGGTAGCGTTAGATCAGTGTGATCTGAGAGGTGTGGACGGGGATCTATCTGTGTTTCACTTAGTGCCAAAACAGCTGGTCTATACTTACAGACGTGGACGTACGCAGAAAAGTGATTACTCTTTAGCCCGAGTATATTGGCTATGTCCACCCTGAGTTCCCTAGTCATAATTGCAAACAAGCACAGTAAACACAAACACCGACGATGCTAAGGAAGGCTGCGAAGTGATAATACTGACGATGGTTTACCGAATCAAATTTCTGTAGGTATTATGCCCTTACAACAATATGAAACAGTGCACTAACAAAATTTTCATTCACAACCCGCTATCCATCGGTTGTTACATACACTCAGTCACCGTATGATAAATACAGTAACGGCAGTGATCGAGTGAAAGCAACAGTACTACGACCAGGAGCGGGAGAGTTATGATACCCGCACTGTGTGATATTTTTGTTTTTTTAATTGAACTGCACTATAAGTATTTTAGTTAATTTTTTTTAATTTTTTTTTGCACACGCGCGCGGTGGTTTGGTTGTTTGGTTTTTGTTTGTTTTTACACTGCGCGGGTTTTTTTTTGCGGTGTGCAGCACAAGAGGGATTACGAGCGCACTGGGGGACGTGTGCACTCGTCGGTGGTCGAAACACGTGTGCCTAACTCGTCCGTCTGGGCAGAGTGGCGATTGAGAACGCTCGCCGCTCTGCCAAAGTCAATAACGACTTAACCGATACCTTTGGTGTTAAAAAAGGTTTTAGTCAAGGTGAAGCGCTGTTATGTGAATTCTTTAACATCATACTTGAAGAAACAAAATCGAACTCAGCGGGCTGTCTCTTGTGCGGTATATTTAAACGGAAGCACCCAAAATGGGTTTAACGGTAAATGAATGCAAAACCTACATGTTGTCAACATGGAGGTACATGCATCATAAATAAATGGGAGAGAACGTCGGAGGACTTTGTCTACCTTGGCTCTGCTGTAAATTCTTCCAACAACGCCTCAGCTGAAATATAACGAGGAATTGTAGTTGCCGATATCTGTTTCCGCTGGCTAAGAAGGCAAATAAATGGTAAGGCCTTATCCCGAAAAATTAAGGAAACTCTATATAAGACCTTGATCATCGCAGTCCTGCTTTATGGCCCCGAAGCTTGGGCTATGGTATATAGAAAGTGGACGAAGATATCCTCACTCGTTTCGAGAGAAAAATTCTTCGAAAAATATTCGATCCATTCTGATTAGACCGGCTTTAGAGGAGAAGATTCAACGACGAAATATAAGAGCTGTACGGCGAAATTGACCTAGTCAGAAAACTGTGCATCAATCATCTCAGATGCCGGGGACATAAAGAGAAAATTGATACCAATAGTAGAGGAAGTCTTCACCTTAGGTGGCGTGCATAAGTAGAAAGAGACCTCAACCTACTAGGAGTGCGCAATTGGAAGAAGTTAGCTAAAGATCGGACTAACTGGAGAGGGTGGTTAGTTGAAGGACTTTGCCGGTAAAACCTTCTTTTAACGCCCATCGCATGCCTAAAAGAACGATCGGTGGTTCTAAGCTCCAGTTGACGGTATTACAAATTGCCTTGATGGAACTTTTAAGCTAACGGTGAAATGGTTCTACCCAGCCATTAGCTTGTGGGTAGTAGGGTATCGTATGAATTGTGTATATATCCAGGAGCTTAGAAAGTTCGCTAAAATGTTTAGAGTCGAATAGACTGTCTTGACCGATGTTGATTTTTAAGGGTGTCCCAAAAGTTAAAACGAAATTTTCAAGAAATTTTGCCACTGTGCTTGCTGAAAAATCTTTTATGAGGTAACCTTCTGGCCAACGAGTGAGTTTTTCAACAATTGTCAGAATGTACGAAAATCCGTCGGATGCAGGAATATGTCCAACTTAGTCAATGGGATTGTTATCAAAGCGCCTCGTTAGCACCTCGAAATTACCACAAACTGACTTCTTTTTTCTATGTACCTTTGACATATGACAACCTAAACGCGGTCCATTTCGTTAACATGTCCTTTCATGTCTGACCAGAAGTACCGATCAGAGACGAGTCTGCTTGGCGTGTGAGAAATTCCGTGTAAAATTTTGAAAATTCCTTGGCGTAGAGCTTCTAGTATATACGCCCTGTTCTTAGATATGGAGGTTTTATAAAACTGCTCACATTTGGACATTTAAACTCTTTTAAAGAAAAGTTTGACTTAATTTTCGTTTCTCTATTGCCATACAATTTGCGCAGTTCCTCGTCATATGACTGTCATGAACTTATTCTGGTTTTTGTGTATAACGTATAGGTAAGTGGCTTGTGATCGGTAAAGATTCTCGCTCCTCCCCAAAATATCTAAAATGGTTTATCGCCAAGTAGATTGGCAGTATCTCTTGAGCGAAAGCTGAATACTTTGTATGTGCAGTTGAAAGCTTCTTAGAGAAGAAAGCCAACGGTTCCCAAGATTGTTTGTTTGAAAGGCTTCACCTACAGCATTATTAGAAGCGTCAGTATCTATGCTATATTCGTCATTTTCTCTCGGATGGGCCAGGAATGTATCGTGTGTGTGACCGATTTTACTCGTTGAAATGATCCGTTAAAGCCACGGCCATGAGGAAAGCTTTAAGTTTTTTCTTTAATTTGGAGAAAGTAGCTACGTGCTCATGAATTGACGTCAGCGTCAAAGCTATTTTAGAAATCAAATGGTGATAAAAGTTTATTATACCTGTAAACCTGTTAGCCTATTTCAATTAAGTTGGCCTGGAGAAATTTACAATGGTCTCTACTCAATGTGGCTCAAAAAATGTAGGCTTGTGACCCCCAAAAATGCATTTGGAGATGTTAATATATACCCTAAGCTCCTCGAGTTACTTGAAAAGAATTTTTATGTGCCCTTTGTACTCTTTTTCATCTGAGATCGAAATAGACCTCATTTATCGAACGCTGGAAAGTTTTTGCAGCGTTTTGTAGCCCAACAGGTAAGCTATTCCTCTCAATCATCCCCAATGGGGTTGTTATGGCGGTTTTGTAAATATCTTCAGATGCCACCGGAATCAAATGATACCCTCTGACTTTATCGCTTTTTGAAAACCTTGTGTAGCTAATTCATAGAGCATCATTGCATGTGTCGAAATAGATGTCGGTCAGGCACGATGATGGAGTTAATCGAGCAATAATCACCATATGGTCTCCTGTCCTGATTTTTTTCTTTGCCGTGAACAGGTGAGCGGGTCGGAGAAGAAGATGGTCGTCTATGCCTAGTTGAACGATGTCGGCTTTAAAACGATCAGTAATGAGGCGTCTCTCTTGAGAGGCTGGTACCTGACTTTTCATTACAATGTGATGCACCGGGCTGAAATTTCTAGGTTCTTGAGTTAAAGTCAACAAATTTTCGAGTATGTCCCATACTCGTGAATTTCGAATTGATTGGGAGCAGGACCGTTTGTTTATTTCTAACCTCGATTTGTTATAATGTTGTGAAATAAAATTGGTTCCGATTATGGGTCGTTTGGCCGATGCAGACTAAATGGGTGGATGGCATTTCGCCTCAAGCCCATTTCTACTTCCACGAGTTTGGACAGAACTGTTGAAACTGATGTTCCATTTTCGGGTGATTTTTATAATTTTGGCAAGGTAGCTTGTTGGGTTTGCGCAGTAAAACTGACAAATCAGCCCTTGTATCTGTAAGGAAAAGTAAATTATTGATTTCTTGTTTTATGAACAAGCGACGACTAGTATGAGTCTAGATGTTTATCGCTTCAACAGCAGACGTTATTAGAATGGGTTATCAGCACGGGTTTTAAATTGGGGTCTGTTAGAAAAACCATATGGCTTGACGCACTTTCGTGCCCTTTTTCCTACCACTTATGAAACTAGGAAATCTCGGATTTGGAACGACCGTGTGAGCAATTTCGATAGAACTTCCGAATTCGACCTGTATTTTGTTGAGCAGCATGAACGCGACCGAGAATGACAAGTGAGTTATTCGATCATGGCTTCGATTCCGGCTACTCTATTCTGGAGACCATTACTATCGGAATGGCTACAACTAAGTGGATTAGTAACTTGAGCTACGAATGCAGAAACGCTACAAACATCCGCATTTTGTGACGCTTTGTAAATTTTTCGACCGGCTGGGCTAACTCGTCGAAAGCCGATGAGACGCGATTTTTAGGCAATACTTCGTTTTAAAATGGAAAGAAATACTCGTGCATGAAATATCGGTACTCAGTACTCGCCACCCGTTGCCACTCAGGATTCATGCGCAAAAGCGTGAAGCCTATGTATATGTATATCATATCAATCAACTGACCCCCGTTCTATATGCAGGGATGCATGTGCACACATATGTGTTCTACCGACTAACATTTAATCCGTCATTGCAAGATGAAATGTGATACACGCAACCGACGGCGATATTCAGTGTCGTGTATATTTAGAACAGTTGCGCTTTGAAACCAACCTCACCTGTTACATACCATATATACATACATGTGGGATTTAAATGAAAATCACAGCAACACGCTTAAATTCAAAAACTGCTTCTTTATTTAAACTTTGTTATTACATTTTAAAGCACACAATTCGTTTTTAAATTCGTTACAATTTTTCGCCTTTATTCGCGTCAGTGGTTGTTGCCAGACTGTCGTCGTCTTTTTGTTATTTCGTATGTTTTGCTTATATTTTAACCGTTAGTTCTTCCGTTCGTCTGCTGTCGCGTGATTCTAGAGTGCGTTGTATGCTTTGTTTGGTTCCTAGTCCCACAATCGGCTATCTTGACTAATCATACGACCCGAATGATGGATTCCACTTCCTCATGTTCTCCACGACCGTATTTGTTCTTCAGGGTCCTTCGTGATCGCCGACCTTTTAAGTACTTTGGCCTCAACTTCACTGCCGTTCCAAACTGGTTGCGTTTAATGGCGATCAATTCTTCCAGCTTGTAGTCTGGCTCCGCAACTCTATTCCGATCAAAGTCTGTTTTGTTCTCCCTTTGAATGTTGGCGATATTTTCACGTACTCGGTTCCACGTCGTATTACGCTCCTCTTCTAGCTTTTGGACCGCTACTTCGGCTAGTAACTCCCGAAGATCTGGGAAATTCGGACTACGCATTTCAAAACACGTAAGGATACGAAAAGGGCTGAATTTAGTAATTTTCGGAGGCGTGTTATTAAGTACTTGTTTAACCTTATCCACATATTTCTACCAATCTTTCACACTCCCGACGCAACACTTTGTCAACATGGGCAAGATGATATTGTGAATCCTTTCCACGTACCCGTTCCCGCCAGGAACGCCCGTTAAGATGACTAAATATTGGATGTCTTACACTTGACAGCATTCACTAAACAAATTCGACGTAAAAACTGTTCCTCTGTCGGATATAATTCCTCGAGGATTATCGAAAATTCTTGCCTGTGTTTTCAATCGCTCTATTACTTCCAGCGGTCGTTCCCGCGCTTTTTGTTGGATATAGCCATACAAACTTAGAGAATGCATAGATCACAACAAGTATATGACAATACTTTTTGCGCGTCTCTTCCATGGGGCCGACATGATCTATATGGTGTGTTCCTAGAGGTTTGTCTTCTTTATCGATAGGTCTAAGGAAACCTTCTTTCTTGCCAGACTTCGTTTCTGCTATGACGCACTTAACGCATCCCCTGACAAAATTTACTACCTTCTCCGCCAAGTTTGGAATATAAAATTTCTTCTCTATAAATTCCTTAGTCCTTTTTGCGGAAAAATATCCCTATCGATATGCGATGTCGATTATTTCCTGCTCCATCACCGTTGGTACTACCATCAATTCCTTCACTAGGTCCTTTTGCAGTACATTGGAATTCACATACAAATCTTCATACTCTCCATTTTCTAACACCTTCATCACGGCTCGAATCCAGTTGTCCTTTAGCTGTGTCTCCCTTATTCCACAATTCAGATAATCGTCTACCCACAAGCAATGAATTCTACTTAACGCATCTACGTGCCGCATCCTTGAACCCAAACGATGTTCAATTTCATAGCGGAAGTCCTGTAAAAACACAGCCCACCCCGACAGTCTAAGTGGTACGTCCTTCTTCTTCAACGTCATAGCGAACGCGTTACAGTCTGTGACAATTTTAAATTTTCGCCCTGACACATATACTCTCCATTTTATTCAAAGCTTCAGTGATTGCGAGCACCTCCAGCTCGTACGAGTGGTACAATACTTTTCCTCGGTTGTCGTTGTTTTCCTGCTCATTTATTGAATAGGATGAAAGAGCTGGTCACGATGCCGTGAAATAAGGCCATACGAAATAGGGCCATATCTGGAAATATATGTTCATATCTGGAAATGTGACCTTACTTCATTTTGCAATTGTGAAATAAGGCCATATTTCAAGATTTGGCTGTAAAGTGAAATAAGGCTAAATCAGTTTGTGAAATAAGGCCATACGGGAAAATATGGCCTTATTTCATTTTTGCAAAGTGAAACAACGCCAAATGAAGCGAGATGGAGCACGAGGCTGTACCTCAATGTAAGTGAGTAAATATGGTACCATGAAATAAAGTCTTATGCAAAAAGGCGTAACAGGTAATTTTGGAGTTTATCGCACTTTTCAAATTGCAATAAAATCCAAAATGCGGTTTGGACTTTATTTCCATTTCGAAAATGCAATAAAGTCCAAATAGAACTGGAAATAAAATCCAAACAACAAATACATGGGGAGAATTAGTTTACAAATTTATTAATTTTTTTGTATCGTAAATTTGTGAAAAAAGGGTGCAGTTCCGAAGTTTACATACAAAAAACGTCGCACCAACTCCAAATCCTACAGTGACCCCAAACAGAGGGGTTTCAGGAGGCAGCATGTACCCCATATGTATCTGACTATTACACAGGGTGCTGACATTTGATTGAAGCGAAAGTGGAAGCAAAAAATTTATCTCCGGATCAAAAAGCAAAAAAGAAAAGTACTTTAAGTGAAAGTTAATTGAGGAAACACATTCACCTTATAAAATAAGAGACGCTTTACCTCAGGCAATTGAAATTCGAGTAAGTTATAACACCTAAGCTATTTTATAGCCAAGTTAAAAATTCCATCATTAAACTAACCTATAAATGGTAAAAAGAGGAATATCCCACACCTCTTCGGAACACCCAGGAAACAAAAAACGCCACCAAACTTGAGTGAAATTGAACCAAAACTCGCTATGGGATCTACTTCTACTCTGAGTGTTGAGAGAATGCAGGAAATTCTACTTGAAAACAACAAGAAACTTGTGGAACAATTAGCCTCAAAGGCAGATCTGCAAGATTTCTTTAAACAAATGTCAGCATTGAGTATGCGACAAGAAGAACTTGAGCAAAAAGTTGTGTATCTGGAAGAACAAAACAAACGTCTTGAGGACCAGCTTGAGCGACTCGTACAGATGAGTTGTTGTTCACCTGCCTGTTGAAGATCAAGTAGACATGAGCGAAAAAGCAAAATCCATTTGCGCCGGGTTAGTTGACTCAACTACGAATCAAATCGTCGAGTCTGCGTATAGGATACACGGCCATACCACGAACAAGTCTACGATAGTTCTAAAGATGAGATCGAAGGAGTCTGGGGCGTGATGAGGAATGCCTTCAAATTGAAGGGTACTAGAATAAGCTTCCAAAAGGACTTACCCTTTAACGTTAGACAACGTCGGGCAAAAATGATTCCAATCATGAAGGAGCTTCGTCAAAAAGACGCATAAATAAAAATTTCTCTACTGGATGATAAGCTCCACATTGCCAAGAATGTCTTTACTTGGGACACGGCGCTTGGATTGAGGTGTGGTGAAAAAAGTGGCATTGAAATTATACAATCTATTTTTGGTGACATTTCGTTAAATAAAAATCTTTTTATTAACGAAATCAGAAATACAAACAAAACAGTTACGAAAGAGAACACTTCAAATTTGACGGCTAATGTCAATCCCAGCAGTGATGCCAAACTTAGCAAAACACCAAAATGCGAAAAATTTTTGGGTCCATCCACAAGCTCTAAGGCGGCTGTACGTGACGCATGATGTGCCCATGTCTACCAGAATGATGCTGAAAAAAACATAGTTATCAAGAAAATAAAAATTTTAAGCTACAATGTGTCAGGTTTAAAAAACAAAATGAATTTTGTAACATTTTTTAATTATGTAAAAAGTTTTGATATTTTTGTATTATTTGAAACCCATCTATTAGATAATGAAGAAATTAGATTTAAGAATATTTTCTCAAACTATGAATTAATCTGGTCTCCTGCTATAAAAACTTCACTTTTTGGGAGAGGAAGTGGTGGAACACTATTCGGCTTTCGTGACGACCTCGAAGGACTATATACGAGTATCTTTGTAAAATCTGGCGAAATGGATGTTATTAACTTAAAACTGAATACACTGGATGTAGTTTTGGTACCAATCTACTTAAACTGTAATCATTGGCAGCATGATTTCGATAAACTCCGCGACTCACTGCACACGGGGGTGGCGGTGGTGTAGTGGTACTAGCAATCGCTTCTCACTCGGAGGGTCAAGGTTCGAATCCTAGCCACGATAAACTTTCATTTGTGTAACTGGAACTCAGTCAGAAAAATCTGCGTGTGAAGGCATAACACTGACATGTAGATTTGGCTGTTGTAGGGTTTTCAAACACAAAAACAACCGTTAAAATTCACAACCTCACCATTCCGAGTGAAGAAAATCTCTCCGTCCTATTCGGACTTCCACCCCTGGAGAGTCAATATCAAAACCAAACACACCTGAGTTTCAAACCACTACATCACAAACTTTCCTTTCTCCTTCTTCTACCTTTCCGCCCGCGCTCTGGCAACAGTGTAAGGGTATTCATAACGCCTTAGGCGCGCGTAAATTATAAAAAAAAAACTCCTTGGACTGTACGGATATAATGCTTATTGGGGATTTTAGGGTCGTGTAGGACTCACACAAAATAATTTCGCTTTGGGATACAACAGTACTCTACTCAGTTTATCGGATTAACATCATGCTCAATAATAGATTACTGTTTTGTTTCGGGAAATTGGCTCAAGCCTCTATACAGTTTTCAAATAGGAACCGAGATCTTTTCGGACCACATGCCTTTGGAAGTAACCCTTAATTCTACTGCTAGCGGCAACTATGCTTGCACAAAACCATTAAGCCTTCTGCCGAAATTTGTCTATAATGACCGAATAATGGAATCGTATCAGCGAAACATGAATGTGAATCTTATGGAACTGCGCACACAGCGTTATACAGCCAATATTGAAGCTCTAACGGAAATAATAAAGAAATCCATTCCGCAACAGAAAGACTTAAAAACTCATAAAATATATAAACAAAAATGGTATGATTCTGATTGCATGAAAGCTAGAACCAAATCTTTTAAATTTCTCAAACTTCTAAGGTCGAATAACTCCAATATCTTTAAAGCACTCTATCAAGATGCCAGTAAGGAATAAAAACACATCTGTTACATCAAAAAAGTAGCCTTTGAACAACAAAACATTGCGATTATAAATAATTCAAAATCTTCTGCTCAGTTCTGGAAAGCTGTCAAATACCTAAACGGACACACGTCTAACATCTCTGTAACTCTTAAAGCCCCGCAACTCAGGACTCATTTCGATAAACTTCTTAATGCCCCATTAACCTCGCCGCTACATCAATATGCAGCCCCTCTACTCTTAGACGAAAAATTAGACTCTGCATTTACCCTGGAAGAAGTCAATGAAGTAATATGCAAATCGAAATCAAATAAAGCACCTGGTATTGATCGCATCCCATTTGAGTTCTATAAAAATTGCACATCTGAGTTTATGAATTCTCTCACAATTGAATTTAACCGAATAATCGACACTGCTAATATCTCTGACGTATTCAGGAAAGCAATAATTTTTCCCCTACACAAAAAAGGCGATTACAGGGACCCGAAGAACTACAGAGGAATCACATTTTTAAACACTTCAGCCAAATTGTTTGCTTCATTAATTTACAAAAGGTTGTATGAATGGGTACAAGAACATAACATCCTTAAAGAATTCCAAGCTGGATTTAGGAAAGGTTATTCTACAATCGACCAAATATTCAGCTTAACAAACATTGCTGAAACATATACGAGGGGCGTTCAAGATATTCTCGGTATCGGGGTGAAGCTGTGGTTGCATATATAAATTGACTTATTTGTCAAGTAGTACTATTATTTTAGTGCATTCATGTAAAATTTCATATAAATGTGATTATTAATTCGCGTTTTATCTCTAGTTAAACAGAATCATAATGGCAACTGAGGCGATGATGGTGAAAATTGAGCATCGCGCTGTAATTAAATTTCTCACTAAGCAAGGAAAAAGTCAAAAAACTATTCATGAAGAGATGGTGGCTGTTTACCAGGGTTCCGCACCTTCATTATCAACTGTGAAAAAGTGGTCAAGTGAGTTCAAGAGAGGCAGAGAGAGCATTGAGGACGACCCCCGCTCCGGCGCCCCGGCTACTGCTTGTACGGGAGAAAGCATCAAAGTCGAAAAACTTGTTCTTGAGGATGCCCGAATAAAGGTGAAAATGATGGCAGAGATCACCAAGCTTTCAATTGGAACCATTCACACCATTCTCCATGACCATCTTAACCTTTCAAAGGTCAGTGCATGGTGGGTGCCACGAATGCTCACAGCGCCTCAGATAAAAAGTGAGAATCGCATGCTGTAGAGAGCTTTTGGAGATGTGTAGTGAGAACGCGGACGGTGTTATGGATCGAATTGTTACTGGGGACGAAACATGGGTCCACCACTATGACCCTGAAAGCAAACAAGAGTCCATGCAGTGGCATAAAAAAGGAACAGACCCCCCGAAGAAGTTCAAAGTCACTCCGTCTGCCCGAAAGCTCATGGCCACAGTTTTTTGGGACTCAAAGGGAATCTTGCTCATTGAGTACAAAAAAAAAGGTGAAACCATCAACGCCACATCCTACGCTTCCACTTTGCATAATTTGCGGAAGGAAATTAAAAAGAAAAGACGGGGTAAACTCGCAGCGGGTGTGTTGCTTCTTCATGACAACGCTCCTGTTCACACGGCGCGAGTTTCCAAGGCTGCTGCGCGAGATTGTGGTTTCGAAGAAATCCAACACCCACCCTATAGTCCAGACCTTGCCCCTAGTGATTATTTCCTGTTTCCGGATTTGAAAAAATGTCTTCGTGGAAAAAGATTTTCGGATGATGAAGAACTCAAGTCGGTATTTTGCAGAGAAAGAGGAAATTTATTATTTTGAGGGTTTAAAAAAGCCCCTCGTAAGTGCAAGAAAAAAAAAAGTTGTACGCCTTCTTTGTAGATTTTCGAGCAGCGTTCGATTCAGTACCACGTGAAGCACTCTTTTACAAACTTTCCAAAATCGGTGTACAAGTAAAATTATTCGAATCCTGAGAGCCTTGTATGAGAATAATATTGCATATGTATGGGATGGAGACTTAATTTCTGAAGAGTTGGAAACTTCAATGGGTGTTAAACAAGGCTGTATTTTAAGTGCTCTGCTTTTTATATTATACATCAATGATATAACAGATGATGTCAAAGGTGGAATAAGATTCAACGGTGTATCAATTCCTGCGCTGATGTATGCTGATGATATCATCTTTCTGGGTGACACAACACAAGGTGTGCAGTTAATGATAAACAGGCTTAATGCTTTCTGTAAAAGTTGGAATCTCACTGCAAATCTTGATAAATCAAAAATGATGATATTCAGAAATGCAGGAGGACGCCTCTCACATTTGGAAAAGTGAAAGTTAGGCGGGGAAGAGATTGAGGTAGTATCCAGATACAGATACCTAGGTATCCTAATATCGTCCTCCTTAAATTTCAAACCACACTTTGAGGAAAAATTAGCTGTTGCTAAAAGAGCTATCTGTTCGATTTAGGAACGTTGCTTCAAAAATAAATATGTATCGCAAAGTGCAAAACAAACTTTGTTCCACTCAACCGCAACGTCGATAATGCTTTACGGAGTTCAGGTATGGGGTTACAAAGGCTACGATGCTGTGGAAAAATTTCTTCGCTACTTTTTAAAGAAGATTTTCCGATTACCAAAAAATACCCCGAACTATATGCTACACCTTGAAACGGGAACTCCTCCTTCGCTCTTGTACACGCTCAAAATGCACTTCAACTATATCCTAAAAATACTAGAAATGAATGAATGCAGAATACCAAACTTAGTTTTAAGAAGCATAATTAGAACAAACGGAGGCATTTGCGAGGAATGGAAGAAAACCGCTTCTGAATGCGGATTAAATCTGTCTATTCAAGTGAATGAGCATCCTCATCTTTTAAGAGAAAAATTTAACTTGGTTTTGGAGAATTTTGGCAGACATACATATGACCAATATGTCGAAGAAGCTGAATCGTCACTGTTTAGGAACTATTACAGCAAACTAAATTATTTTCTAAATGAAAAAACATACTTCCTAGATAGTCACGCAGTTGACAAAATAAGAACTATTTTCAAACTGAGAGGGGAACTCGTTCAACTAAACTTTATACCCCATAGACCAGATTTACCAATACTTTGTGACCTCTGCAACATGAAGAAGAGAGAAGACATCTTACATTTTCTTGGTGTTTGCCCGATTTTAAAAGAATTTCGACTATCAATGTTCGGAAAACATGATTTAGATGAAGATGAATCATAACTATATTGGTTTTAACTAAAATATTGTTTTTTTGTCCGTCCATATATCTAAAAATCATTAATCACCCAACTTGAACTGACTGTACTGACAAAAAAATGTACTGTGCCATTTTAGCAAGTAACTTTGAAAGATGGCGTATTTAGCCTGGGTTCCAAAATTAAGCGTTAGTCTAGCAAATGTCATACCATTTTGGGAGTCAGACTAAATGCGCCATCTTTTGAAGCTACTTTCCAAAATGGCAAGTACATGTTTTTGTCAGTACAGTCAGTTCAAGTTGGGTGAGTAATGATTTTCAGCTATATTAATGAGAAAAAAAATCGCAGAAGAGTAAAGATTTGCGGTCACAGTACTTGAAGGATCGTCACAAGGAGTCAGATTTATCGATTTTTTTTCGATCGCCAACAATGTTAAAAGTATATGACTGAGATTTTTTTTTAAAATTTTGTGATAACCGACACCACTTGACCTATCACCCGTTTCCGGTTTGACGTTGATTTGTAGGACACCCTGTATACAGGTTTTCGACCTGATAGTCGAAGGTTCCTCAAGTTATGGCAAACAAAAAATTGTACTGTAGGGGGTGGTCTATTTTCACCTGCCTCCAAGTTATAGACCGTTAAAGTGAGGAACCTCTGATTTCGAGGTAAAACTTCTTAAAAGGCGGTAGCTTTCTAAAGAATTCAACTTAAGAAACCGTTGTGCACATTTGTGAAAGAGAATTTTGGTGTGCATAAAATAGTATAGTTTCGTCGAGTCCAATGAACGGCAACCAAAGTTATGGCATTTTAACATTTTGAAAAATCGTTGGACCACTTTCATCTCGAAATATTCAACATTTAGGTTGACTTTTTTTACTAAAACTTTTGTCTGCTCTTCACTGTCTACGATTTTTATCTATGACTTTTCCACATGGGAACAACGGGAGTTATAGCACACCCCTATTTTATTCAGGCAAATGGGTCAGAAAATAAACAGTGTGTTCAAATAAAAGAAAATTTACCAAAAGCTGCCAGTTAACAGGTAAAACGAAGTTGGAGAATTAAGCCAACGGTAAATTTTCCGCTATTTTGTGAAAAGTTTTTGTTTAATTCGGTGACAACTTTTGAAATTTGCCGATGTTACTTTATTTACTGATTAAGAGTGAACGAGTAAAGTGTTTAGCAAATGTTTAAGAAAAAACAGTAGGAGTATCCCTTCTTAGCCAACTTTTATCAGTGCTTTTCACCGCCTTTCAACCGTCGGCTCAGAATATGGGTTAAGAAGAGAAAGATTGTCTAACATAACAGCAGCAGAAGAGGCAGAAAGAATCTTAAATGCTGTAAGAATGCAGCAATCTATTAGCATCAGAAGGCTCGCAGCACAGTTGCAAACTCCAAGAACAACAATCCATAGAGTTCTTCAAGCCAACCGCGATTACCCCTTTCATTATACGCCAGTACAAGAGCATTTGCCAGGGGACTTCAAAGAAAGGATTGAATTTTGCCAATGACTGCTGCAATTGCCTTGAACCAGTGTTGACATCTGTTACTCTACAGTTCCCAGATCTCGCTTGTCGTCAAAGTGTAATGTCAGGCATTTGGATATAGAATTCCAGTTTAGTAGGGTGTTGTAATTTTCTAAAATAGCATCCGCGGGTCCCACAATTTTGTTTCTTACAACATTTCTAATGCTGTAATATTTTGGCGTTCCTCTAAGGTCACTATAAATATTGAGAATTCGTTCGACACTTTTCCGCCATATTCTCACGGGGTTCCGGAATATCCTCTAAGACTGTGGAGTACGTCTGATACTTTGTCTAAGTCGCCTAGATTTGCTCTATACTGTTCATCAATACCTTACGATAAATTGGACTAAACCTTTGCATTGGGAAATGCAAACTTTGCTAAATATTCCTGTTATCAAGGCTTCTAATTCTGGAGTCGCACTGGGATTCATGTTTAGTGCTGGCGGATTTTGGTTGGATGTTGAAGGATGAGGAGTAAGATTGTCAGGGTTTAGGATTGGTGGACGAATAATAGGGTTAGTCATACTGAGTTTTATTTTTACACGTATGTTAACGTCGGAACTCCTTTGTTCCGGCGATATGATCAGGGTGCATGTACCTTGATCTTTTAGTGAATATATTAGGTGCTTGTAACAATATATCAATATATTTGGTATTTAGCTATCTTACCTCGGGTGGGGGAATAACTAAATATGACTTCCTCTTCTTAGTGTTGAAAAATCTGTGCTTTATAGCTTCAAACTTAATTCTATTTATACAAATTTATTGCTTACTTAGCATAACTTAAATTACGACTAACACTTACATACAAATTGCTTATTTGACAATATTTTACTATCGTACAGTTTTGTTTATTTAGCAAAAATTAAGTGCAACAACAAAATTATGAAATTATTCACGAGTATACAAGTATGGCTCGAAATTCGTTCAAACAACCTTGCAGTGAATGCGCCTTGTTTTTATTTTTCCTCTGTGGGTTCAAGGTGGATTGTTTGGGCGACATTGTTCGTGACGTACCTATACTTTATTTTCTAAACATCCTCCCCAGTTGAATGATAACATTCAACACCTTTCCGTAGAGGGTAAGCTTAAGCTTCTATGTCTTCTTGGTGCTGGTTCTGGTGGATAGGAGTCGTCAAGTTTCGTTTGCTTGTTTGATGTTTTTCGTCTATATGCCCAAAGACAAATGGTGAATACGGCCAGGGCCAGTCCAATATATGCAACAGAATATATATAATGAATGTTGTGATTGTTAATTTTGTTTGGGAGTTCATCTTGAACTAGGTCCTTGGATTGTTTTCTTAGCCTTTCGAGTTCTTTTAATGGAGGTAGATTTATCATTGGAGCCCGGATACTTGAAATCTGATTGGTTGAGATTGGTATATTCGTCAGATTGCCTAGTTTGGTGTATGAAACCCTTGTATTGCCTTGGTAACTCTGATGTCCAAGCAGCGTCAATAGATCTTGTTTGATAACACAGTTTAGCTCAATTTTTAAGCGTCCTGAACCTTTAATCTTCATTGATGAAATGTTACTGTCACACACCGCGTTGATGGTGGTCTTAGTTTTAACTGCCTAAATCCATTCGTTGGAGTTTGTGAGCCGAATCCAGGTTTGAATTTCATCCAGGTTCTCGATCTTGCATTGCTTGGATAACGGCATGTTGTTTAATAAATTGACCTCACATGCGCTTAAAGTTGCTCCCTTGTGGTATAACGGCCTTGTTTGTTCACACAGAAATGTAGCAGGTTCAGTTACTAAACAGCTGGCTAGGTATTGCTCTGTTAGGGGGTAATATTGGTCACGGTGTTGACTTATAATTAAATAAGTTCACATTGAACTTGTTGTTGTCCACTATCGGTACGGGTATAATCTTGAATATTTCCAGTATTTCTCTATTGACTAGAGGGAATTTAAGATGGAAAATGATCTGGTTGTTGACAATCCCGCTCTTTATGAACTGAATCTGAAGATTCTATTGGTAAGCGAAGTGCGACAGGGACATGACCTTTTATAAACGAGATCACCCTGATTAGTGTCAGTTAAAACATTAACCAAAGCTGATTGAATCCGTTGTATATTTGAGATGACCAGCGTTAATTCGATAGGAACACCCAAAGCAGTGTTGATGAGCTGGTCTTGGTTAGAATAATCGACTATTTCATTCATACGATCGTTCAGAGCTCTAAATTTTTCCATAACTGCCAACTGAACTTTGTTTATTATGTTTAAAGTTGAGTCAACTATAGATGTTTGGTTCTTCAACAGTCGCAGCAAATGCTCTTCATTTTCTTTGATACTTCTAATAGCGTCTGACATTTTAATGGCATATTCATCATCTAAAACTCCAAACAAGGAATTAGCCACAGTTCCAATAATGTTAAAGGCTCCTCGCTTCTGCCGAGAACTAGGAACGTTGATTTCAAAATATTCATTTCCCATTCTCAGGCCTTCTTTCAAGTGCATGAACTGATTGAGTATGGGTTGACAAGATTTCTTGTAAGTTATCTTTCCACATAACAGTTTTAATGATCCTATTCCCTTGACGACTTCTGTATACTCAGACCAATATGCCTCCAAGTCGTAGTACACCAGTAGGTTCCAGACGTTTGATGCCAACATTGCTGTTCCCATGGAATCAAATTGAAGACCGAGTTGAGATGGAAAGGAACTGATTTCTACCGGGTGACTGTTTGCGAAAGGTAGACACAAACATACTAGTAGAAACGATACTATTGCTGATCCACATGTTCTTCGAGATTTCTTTGGCGGTAATTGATCGTCATTTTTCAAATCGGTGTTACTTTCCGCGTTCAAATGAGTTGCGTTATATTGACGTGCCTCCTGTGTTCTGGTTTGTGCAAATTCGTCTAAGTTCTCGATTGGTAGAGGAGCCAGCTTTTTTATAGCTCTGCGAAATACACCGGTCGCTGGTTTTACATCTGCTACTCGAACCTGGCCGTCTTCTCCAATATGAGTTTTAATTATGCGCCCTAGAGGCAATTTCATCGGTGGTGTGATATCTTCCTGGCGCCAGGCTTAATATTGGGTGTTGGGTACTTCCATTCCGTATGCTGTTGTAGTTCGTTAAGGTACTCTCTTGACCACCACTGCCAGAACTCGTTTCTGAGATGCTTGACCAATTTCCACCGAGTGAGTAATTTAAACTTTGTAGGTTCAGCTAATGGGTCCACAGATCCTGTCAAAGGTTCACCGATTAAAAAATGTCCAGGTGTTAGTGCCGTTAGATCATTTGGGTCAGATGACAGCCCCCTCAATGGCCTTAAATTGAGTATTGCCTCTATCTCAATCACTAACGTTTCAAATTCTTCGTAAGTAAGGGCTGCCGATGCAATGCTACGCCGTAATAAGTGTTTTGCTGACTTCACTGCAGCTTCCCATAATCCGCCGAAATGCGGGGATCTGGGAGGTATGAAGTGGAAATCGATACCCTTTCCACTGCACATTGAGATGATGGAGTTCCTTCATTGAGTGATATATATTGTGTTGGTCAATTCCTGAAGTTGATTCTTGGCTCCTACGAAATTAGTTGCATTATCGCAGAACAGGTTTTGAGCATGACCTCGGCGTCCCATAAACCGTTTTAAGGCACCGATAAAGGCCTCTGTTGATAAGGCGCTTACTACTTCCAGGTGGACTGCCTTGGTAGCAAAACAACAAAATATTGCCAGGTACCCTTTCTGCGGTCGACTTCCTCTGCCTCGGTAGTGTATTCAAATTGGTCTGCAGAAATCCACTCCTAAATTAATGAATGGCCGATCTGGTTGTACCCTTGTATTTGGCAAGTTTCCCATTAATTGGGAGGCCAATTTTGACTCGGCTCTTGCACATCTGATGCACTGCTGGACTGTAGATCTTCCAATTGTTTTTCCCTTTATTGGCCAAAAACACTGTTTTGTTATGGCTAAAAGCATTTGTGGTCCAACATGTTTGTTTTCGTTGGGAATGTTTGTCAGGATCATCTTAGTGAAGGGATGCTCGTAAGGCAGAATTATAGGATGTTTTGCGTCGTATGTGAGCGACGATGATTAAAGTCTCCTTCCCACGCGTAGAATCCCCTTAACGTCCAAAAAGGGAGTCAAACTCTTTACTATATAGTGCTGTTATTGCTGCATTCTCCATATCGTTGTACGTGAGTAATGTCATTTTTGAGTGATTCTGTTTGCATATGACTGAATATAATGTGCATGGCGTTTATCAGCTCTTGACAAGAGAGAGATCCATCATCAAGTTGTTTGGTGTTTCGTTTGCCACTGACGTTAATAAACCGAATAATGTAAGCTGTAATTCGTTGTAGTCTTTTAAATGAGTTCTTGTGCGCAATTATATCAATGAAATGGATGGGTTCCTTGTCGTTGGTAGCGGTTACTACTGCGGCCTGGTCCTTTTCTTTCTCTAATTATTTTAGGTAGGGTGGTGGCCAATTGGATTCTTGCACGTGTGGGAATAAAGGGCCGTAAAACCAGAGGGTTGATTCTTTTAACCTTTCTGGAGGAACTCCTCGTCTGAGCAAATCGGCCGGGTTCTCCTTGGACTTAACGTGTCGCCATTGTCGCGGTTCTGTAGTGGCTTGGATGGCTGATACTCTGTTAGCAATGAATGTTGGAAAGGACCCTGCAGCTGAGTTTATCCAGGCTAACACTATTTCTGAATCGCTCCAAAAGCATGCTGAAACGTCCTCATATTCGATATTCTCCTTTATGCTTTTTCCAAGGTCTGCTGCTAGCTTGGCGGCGCATAATTCTAGTCGTGGGATAGTTGGTTTTTTTGATTTCTCCTTGTCGAGTGGTGGTACCCGGGACTTAGCACACAATAGACGCACTATAACGGTTCACTCACTACCTCTGCATCGAACGTACATGGTGGCTCCGTAGGCCTTTTAAGAGGAATCAGCGAATACATGGAGTTGGATAGTCTTTGCACATTCCTTTGCAAACATGTGCCTTGGAATTGAAATATGATTTAGTATACTAAGATCCTGGCGGAATTTCAACCATCTACAATGTAATTCCTGTTGCAATGCTGCGTCCCAATCCAGTTTGAGTTTCCATAATTGTTGAAGAAATATTTTTGCTGTAATGAGCACTGGGGCAACAATACCAAGTGGATCAAATAGCTGTGCTGTTTCTGAAGAAACTATTCCTTTCGTCACCCTGTATTCATCATTGAGGTTCACTTTGATGCGAAACTCATCCGTCTTTGGTAAACAAATTAGGCCTAGTGTCTTATTTCCTCTCCTGCAACTGCCTTGAAGTCCAATTGCACCTCCTTTTCTTCGGGTGTGAAGTATTGAAGCAGTTGTGGATGGTTGGGGCACCATTTTCGAAGTTTACACCCAGTTTTATTTAGGAGGTCAATCAGCTGTCTTTGCAACTCTAGTGCCGTGGTTAAACTATTAGAAACTGTCATTACATCATCCACATAAAAATTCCGCTGTAATACCTTACTGCCGAGAGGATGCGTCGTTGTGGAAGACTGTGCTAGAGCTTGAAGGCACTTAATAGCAAGGTACGGAGCAGACGATGTGCCATAGGTTATTGTATTTAATTGATACTGTCTTATGGGCTCTGAAGAATAAGCTGATATCGTCGACCGTCTTCATGTACCAGTACCTGTCTGTACATTTGTTGAATATCGGCTGTGAATACGAATCTCGGCAACCGTCATTCAATGATAAATTTGTTGAGGTTTTCCATGATGGGTCGAACACAACCCGTAAGTTGGTGGTACTGCTATAAGGTTTTTGAATGCAGTGATGAGGTAGAAAATAATGATGTTGCGGAATGGATGATTGCTCTACTTCCGTCATGTGCCCTAATTTTAAGTACTCATCTATGAATTTCTGGTATTGTTGTTGGAGTTCGTGATTTTTGGCCAACTGTACTGTTGCGTTAAAGTGCTCCTCACATTTCTTCTCGGCAGCCATAATTTGCCTTTTTTTTTTGACCCTCAGGTTCTTCGAGTGTCCAAAACTTCTCAAGAGCGTTATTGAGGCCTTTGTCTTCTGGGCAAATGCCGCATAAAGGTGACGATGTGGATGTTTGTCCCATCCGTCCTGTGACTATAGACCCGAAAATGGTATTTTGAAGAACAGACATGTTCTCTGCTGTTTTGATTTGGCCTACTGAAAGACAATCGTAATAGAACTCTGCTCCTATAAAAAGATCTATTTGACTCGACGTATTAAATGTTGGATCGACTAATTTGATGTTTTTCGGTATAGTCCAGTTGGATATATCAACTAACTTGATGGGTTGTGGCGACAATATTTTGTTAGGAGCCAATGCTTCTAATCTTATTGTGAAATCATTTATTGTTGATTTCAGTTGCATGTTTACTCTCTTCTGTGTTTTTTGAATTGCATTACCAATTCCTTGGATGTTCAATGAATCATATTTGGTCGGAATCCCAGTCTTTTTACCATGCGTTTCTTAATGAGATTGACTTGCGAGCCTGAATCTAGAAGCGCTCTGACCTCAATGGAATTTCCGTTGTTTGCTAGTGGTTTTACCATTACCGTCCCCAAAAAAACGTAGCCCTTCTGTTGATTTAAGGCCGATAGAGAAACTGGAAGAGCTTTTGGTTTGACCGTAGAAAATGTTTCATGTTCTTGAAGGTCTTGTGTGGGTGTAGCCCTTGCTGCTGGCACGTCGAAATGAATTAACGTATTATGTTTTTTCGAGAACCTGGTGCATCCTAGCCGAGAACATTTTGCTGCTTGATGGCCTGATTTGAGGCAGTTTATGCATCGATCATTATCCTTTAAGATATTTAAACGCTGATTAGGCTTCATTTGGAGAAAACCTTGTGCCTTGCACTCTGGGCACGTAGTATCTAAACGTTCAGCGATTGCTGAACATTTTGCTGTGTTTGATCGCCTTGGATCCTCAATGCTTCGTCCTTTATTTCCCAAAGATTCCAACGATTGGAATCGATTTTCGAGGAACTTTAGAAAGTCCTTGATTGTCTGCAAGTTTCTTGGACTGGATACATACAATGTGTGAGTATCTTTGAATACGCAATAGCGGATCCCAATTCGATGCGTCGATGCCAATATTTTCTAGCCCCATCAAGCACTCCTGCGTAGTGTCATGTAAGTTTCTTACGCTGATCGCAGATGGCTTGTCCGTATTATGCGTTGATTGTGCCATTAACTTGTTGATTAATCCTGCCACCAGTAGTCTTGGGTTTTCATATCGTTCCTTGAGCATTTTCCAAGCTGTTACATAATTTGCGTCTGACGCCGGAAAATGCCTTATTAGCTTCTCAAGTTCGCCCACTAGATTGGTTTTGAGGAACCACATCTTTTGACAATCCGCCATCGCCATTCACAATCAAAATATTCCTTTTCGTTGTATCCGTTGGCGACTGGGTCGTCGCTTAGTTCATAAATATTGAGATGAGATTGTTGAAGTTGGGACTCGCTCTGCTTCACAGCTTTCAGCTTGTACTCCCAGTAATGTTTTGATTGATGCGCCTCCGCTTTGGTTACCTCGTTTGTATCATGTAAGAGATTACGCACTGAGACAACTATACCCTGATGGCGTCTCAATATTCTGCTCTACTCTTCAGAACTAGTGTTGAGACTTGCTGTATGTTTGTAATCTGTGGATATTTTTGGCTCCGTTGTTTCAGGATTTAGTTTGGGTTGTGCCTCAATCCTTTCCTCGGAATGGGTCCTGAACTTCTCGTAGTTCTCACGGACCGCATCGTATAGGCCTTGGGTGAAATACTGGTGATCATGAGGCAGTTTCGCCTTAATCTTGGTATCCGTTTCTTCAATGACGTCCCAGGCTGCTTCTAAGTGACGAAGTCTTCCTACGTAGTAACCTTCCTTGGTCTTTCTTGCCGCGGAATCCTTCTTATAGTTCTCAAGGAGTCGATAGAGCTCATTGATGTTGAGATTTTGGTTCTCAGTCAGTTGATCGATATCCATGTTTTTGTTAATCCACGATATTCCGACTCGGATACAACTGTTTCGTTGGTACTGATTGTTCGGAGTTAAAACGCGACGGACTTTACCAGTGTCTGAAGCACTGGTAAACGCTTTTGTATAGTAGTGATCGCTCAAAAATTTGTCTCTTATTCGAGAAGGCAAATATGAAGATCACGTCGGGGTCACCAAATGTTAACGTCGGAACTGTTTTGCTCCGGCGGTATGATCAGGGTGCATCTACCTTGATCTTGTTGTGGATATATTAGGTGCTTGTACCAATATATCAATGTTATTGGGAATGATATTTAGCTTTGACTTCTTCTTCTTAGTGTTGAAAAATCAGTGCTTTATTGCTTCAAACTTAATTCTATTTATACAAATTTATTGCTTACTTAGCATAACTCAAATTACGACTAACACTTACATACAAATTGCTTATTTGACAATATTTTAATATCGTACAGTTTTGTTTATTTAGCAAAAATTAAGTGCAACAACAAAATTAAGAAATTATTCACGACTATACGAGTATGGCTCGAATTTCGTCGAAACAACCTTGCAGTTAATGCACTTTGTTTTTGTTTTTCCTCTGTGGATTCAAGGTGGATTGTTTGGGCCATAAAGCTATTCCACTGCTTTATGGCATAAACGGAAAACTGACGCTCCGAGTTTCTGCTAGTGAACCTTGGCTGCAGTATCATAAAAGAACGAGATGAGTTAGTAAACTGTATTTTTTGAATTATACAATATATGAAGGTTCTTTGTTTAAAATGATTTTATTCAACGTTTTAAGGGAAAAATATTTGAAATACGTGTAAAAATTACAGTCTAGTATGTTACTTGTGTAGTTTGAAATATGGTCATATCGTCGGAGATTGTATACGTATCGAGTTATATTATTGAACGCCATAGTTAGATTTCTTTTCGTTTCCGAGTTGTGGCTAGTAAACAGTTGGCATCCATATGTTATCATAGGAAGGATCAACGTTTTTCCCAACCTAAGTCGAACGTCTTGAGGAGTAAATTGCTTCGAAAGTGAAAGAATCCGTAAGGATCCATATATTTTTCCAACAACAGTTTGAATATGGTCATACCAGGTAAAGGTAGAATTATATAGAATGCCTAAGTTCATAGCTTTATCGATGTATTCAATTTGTTCGTTTCCGGGATATGCTGCAGGAAAGTAGCTATTTATTTTTGTAAATAATTAAGCATTTAGACTTTTGTGGATTGAAGTAAAGACTATTTGTATTGGACCAGCGAAGTATTCTTTTTAAATCAGAGTTCAATTTCACAACACCATCTTCAATCATGCCTAACTTGCAGCTTATACGAACTTGAGCACCGTCGACATACAAATCGATTGAAGAATATTAGATTGGAGTGGAAGACCATTAATAAATATCGTAAATAAAGTGGACCAAGTATGGATCCCTGAGGAATCCCACAGAAAAGATTTAAAGGATGGGACATTTTGTTACCATTAACAACAGCTTGGCGTCCTCCACTAATGTATGGTAAAATCAGTTTTGCAGCTGTGTGTGAAAACCGAAACTGTTATATTAGTTTTTTAATAAGTCTTTTATGATTAATTTTGTCGGATGCCTTCGAAAAATCTAAGAGAACTAAAAATAAGTCATTATCCACAGCATTTCTAATGTCGTTTGAAATCTTAAGAGTAGCGGATACACAATTGTGGCTTGGTCTAAAACCGGATTGATTTTCACTTAAGAGTTTGAATGTCTTTAAAAAGGTTGAAATTTGATTGTGTAAAATTTTTTCCAGAATCTTTGACAGAAATGACAAAATTGAGATTGGTCTAAACTCCTCTTGAGATAATCGAGTGGCTGTTTTTTTTAAGACTGATATAACCTTAGCCACTTTCCAAAGAGATGGAAAAGAAGACGTTAGTATTACAGTATTAAAAACATGTGTTAGCACAGAAAGAATGTGGGGGAGGATCATTTTGATGAAGCGTGGGTGTATGTCATCAAAGCCAGTAGCTGATGATTTTATTTTAAGTACAGCACTTAACACATCCTTTGAAATTGAAAGGAATGTCCACTACCGGGGTCAACAATCTGGTAGGTTTCATTTGCTTCACCAGTGCTTTGTACAGGGTCAACAACCGGCAAAATCCCATTCAACGATCCACTAAAAGTTAGAGAATCATAATTTTCAGGGTCAATATCCTGAAAAATTTCATCTACAAGTGAAGTATTTTGATTACTACTGCTTTGAACTTTGGATAAATGTTCATTTAAATAGTTGGGACATACATCCAGGGAACAATGTTCTCTTTGTCGACCAACACCAAGCTCTCGAATATTTTTCCATAAGGTTTTTGATGGTATGTTTTTGTTTAAGCGTTTTGAATACAGTCTACATTTTGCTTCTTTTCCTTTTTACACGCATTTTTTCGTAAGGCTCGAAAAGTAGAGAGCAATTCAGGAACGCGAAAGCGTTTCCATCGCATGTACGTTTGATCCCTTTGTTTAATAGAAATAATTATGTCAGCCGTAAACTAAGATTTTCTTTCCATACCAGAAAGTTTTGTTTTCAGCGGTACATGCATATTAAAAAGTTGGTTTACTACAGTTTGAATAAAATCAACTTGATCGCCCGGTGATGCCATTGAAAAAATCACTCGGCGTGAGAGGATTCGTGTCTCCTTCATAACGTGTACATAATGGTCAACTTGGCACAAAATTGCAGAAAAATCTTCATAGGTTACCGACGTGTTGCCCAATACCTGACGGAGATGATACTTTACAATTTTTACCCCTGCCTATCAAATTCCGCCAAAATGGGGTACATGAGCTGGTGAAAAAAGCCAGTTGATTTCTTCTGTTGTTACTCGCAGTTCATTCGTAACCTTTTCGTTAAAGTCTGAAGGGTTTACTAAGTTAGACCATTCTCGAAGCTCTTGATTTGCGCCAAAAAACTTTGCACAATTATCGCTGTTTAAGGTGTGGCACTTACCTCGTCTTGATACAAAGCGGAGTAATTATGCAATAAACGTTACGTATGATTTGTATTGCTTTGCTTCACGACCTTTCCAACAGCGCACAGTAAAGGGCCCTGCGGTATCGGCTCCAGGGTATATCTCGGTAAATTAACCATTTGTTGTTTGTATGGGATGGGTCGCTGCCTCATGCAAATCGGGCATTTGTAAATACGTGCTTTTGTTAAGTGATGAACACCTATAATTAAATAATGGAGAGATAACAAATATGCCATTTGACGACTACCAAATGTTTTAAATGACAAAACGACCAACTAATTTAGATAAACGGTGATAACATACCTATGTAAAATTAGGGGATGGTTTGGTTCAATAGGTATGTCGGAATTCTCGAGTCTTCCTCCAACTCGTAGTAGTCCATCCTCGTTGCTAAATGGACTCATAAGTTTGATTTTACTTGCTGCCGGTTTATTACGTAGTAAGAACCTCAGATCGTTGCTGAACGTAGAATACTGTGATATCTTAACAATACTGTTCTTAGCTTACTTTATATCTAGTACAGACAATGATCTGGAATTTTAATAGGTTTTTGGAGATTTGTGTGACCGAAGTAAAGAATACAGAGCGCAAGAACTCGAAGTACCAGATCTGAGAATCGTTCAAAAATGTCCCATCCGGGATCTTTAGAACGCGAAAGCCAAACGATTCCATTTATTATAAAGTTTTCGGAATTTGGAAAAGCTGAAAGACTAATAACAGCGTCGTGTAAAAATGAGGGTCCATTCCACCATTAGCTCAAATTCAGCAAATTCCATATCGAAAATTGGAATGCACTAGCGATTTGTGATACATGATTCTCAATGAAGACATTTCCGTCACGAGGATATCCCTGGATTTACCGCAATATTCTAGTGTGAGTTTATATTGAGAATAGCGAGAGCTTCTTTTGCTTTACTAAGCAATTGAACAAGTAGTAACGAACCGCACAACCCAAGACGTGGAATTGCAAGAGTAGGTTTGACTGGTGCTACGCGAGTTCTAGCGCATATAGGAGATATACGTAGATCAACACCTTTCACAACGCGAGAATACATGATAGCAGCATATGCTGATTCCGACGGGTCAGAAAATCAATGTAACTCTACCGATTCGCCATTCTCAAAATGTAACCACCTCGACATATTCAATGATTTAAAGCTATCGACTTCAGATCGAAAGTCCGCCCATTCATCGAACATTTCGTTAGGGACATATGGCTCAAGTGGTAGTGTGTTGGCTTCCCAATCGGACGGTTCGGGGTTCAATACCAGCCGTGACCGAAAGACTTTTTTTCAGGCAGCTAAAATCTTGTGAGATGAATGGTTGCCTAAATATAACATCAAGTCCAATTTACACTAGGAATTTAGTCTCCCCATTAAATATTGGATGCCACCCATGGAGCGAAATAACCACTGAGCCCAAAAATCTTTCTCTCTCTCTCTATCCAATTTTCCGAAAAACTTAACACGTGCTCCGGCATTTTAAGAGTAGTAATACCCTCTTGAGTGTTAAGTTCTTTTAAAAAAAAATAAAAATGTGTATCCCAACCGAGCCCTTTTAACCACAAACGTTTCATACAGATTTTAGTTTTATAACAGCTGGCAGGATCCAGCCTAGAGGATCAAAAATCCGTGCTATATCCGATAAAACTTGTCTTTTTTTTTTTTTTTTTTTTTTAAAGAACTTAACACTCAAGTGGGTATTAACACACTTATAATGCCTCAGCATATGTTAAGTTTGTTTTAGAAAATGAGATAGAGGGAGAACGAAAGATGTTTGGGCTCAGTGGTTATTTCGCTCCATGGGTGGCATCCAATATTTAATGGGGAGATATAATTCTTAGTGGAAGTTGGCTTGATGTTGATTTCTAGTCAACTACTCGTCTTACTTGATTTTCGTTAACTGAAAAAATGGATGATATGTCCTTCGGGCGAGGCTGGGATTCGAACACCGAACCTTCCGATTTGGAAGCCAATCCACTACCATGGCCATGGTATATGCACCAAGTGATGGCACAGTAGTTCTAAATCAAAGCCCGTTTATCATAGAAGACCAAGAGTTTCGATATTGATAGGAAGCTCCGTTGGACCTTCCCTAGTTTTCCGATCAATAGCTTCTAAAAAGGTGGACGAATTTAATGACCATTTACGTAAGTCCATTTCCGCGTTTTTGAGTAATAGACATATGTCATTTTTGATATTCACTGCATCTTCAACGTTATGGAAGCCACGCATATAATAGTCTACATAAAAATCGTTCATGATGCTATCGGAAGCTTGTGGATATTATGGAGAATTATCAGTTCCGATTTGTTTAAGAACATGCGTTGCCAAACCAGAAGCCGTGGCCGTCCCGTACGTTACAGTACTTAGCCTATAATCCCGAGGTTTTTCATTAGGATCACTCCTCCAGACTACTCTTTGGAAATCTAAATTTTTTTCATTTAAAACGACAGACCGATACATATTACCGATATCAGCTTGGCGATTCTATATTTTCGAAATCGTATGAGACAAGTTATCAAATCATTTTGAATAGTCGACCCCAACTTGAAGATAATCACTTAAAGAAAATCCGTTACTTGATTTACATGAGTCATCAACAAATAATTGGGTCGCCGTGTTAGAGATCTTCAAAACCGCGTGATGAGGCAGATAGTACGCTGGCCGATCGCGCCCGTTTTCTGGCACTAACGACATACGACCTATATCCTAATATTCGCGTAAGAATTCGTCGTATTGATGCTTTAACACGATATTGTGTTGGAATCGTTTTTTCATACTACAGGGTATTCCAACAGGGACTTCCCAACTTTGACAGTTGATAGCGGCCATACTGTTGAGGCTACATCTGTCAAATTGGTCATCATATATTCAACCTGTTTTCAAAAATTACCATGGAAGGACATAGCGTTCAACAGTACGTGATAAAATTCTTTTATCAAAGTGGGTGTTCTGTTCGGGCTTCATGTGCCGTGTCTTCGGCCTGCACCCATACAAAATGCAACTGACACAGGGGCTGAAGGTAAATTACCATAGACAATGTCGTGTGTTCGCTGAATGGGCTCTCGAGCAGTTCTTCAGCGATGAGGCCCATTTCCGGATGAATGGTACGTTAGCAAACAAACTTGTCGAATTTGAAACGACACTAATTGACATAAGATTCAAGAGCATTCAATGCACTCGGAAAAAGTCCCTGTTTGGTGTGGATTTTGGGCTGGCGGCTTTATCGGTTTTTTTTTTTCTTTCAGAATGAAAGGTCAATGATTACCAACCTATTTCAGCCCGGATTGGATAATTTAGCCACCAACGACATGTGATTTCAATATGACGGCGCTACGTGCCACATAGCTCACGTCACATTGGAAATTCTGTACAAGCGATTCGAGGGCATGGTCATCTCACGTGGAGGTGATATGAACTGACCACCGAGAGAGAGCGATTTGACCCCGTTAGACTTTTTCTTGTGGGGTTTTCTGAAGTCGCAGGTCTAACTCACGCCATAGGTCACATTCCGTCTGATTTATGCGCCAGAGTCATGGAAAATTGAACATTTGGGATGGGCGCCGCGGCGAGCATTTGAACGTTGTTGTATTCCGTACATAATGGTATCGATAAGCCTTTCAAATGATTAAAAAGTTTGGATGATATCTCACACACACGGTGTTATATTTATAATATAAAGATAGGAAGCCCTTAATGAAAGGCCAAACTGCACTTCTTGAATAGAAAACGGTAAGCTTATCACATACCTACCATCCGAACGAATGAACATAATGGGCAGTAGCAGATTTCGATTTTATAGACTTGGGATAATGTTCTCTTATTACACTGCATTTCATCGAATTCACAAAATTATTTCAACAATGAATCCAGATCATAATACATATGAAAAACATTTATTTCACGCGACCGATTCACTAAGACATTACCAACTATAATTCATCCGAAAATTTTATTTTTTGGTTACTGGAGTTCTTGTTGGGTGAACGATTAAACCTTCACGAAGAATATTGATAAAATAAATCAGTTCCCATCAAAATGTTGGTCTTATTTTGACAGCAAAACGACGGATCTGCAAGGGTCAAATCCCTGAAGTAAGAAATCTTGTCCCTAGGAATTTCCACACTCGGGAGGTCACTCCTTAGAGACGGTAGAGTATAAGCACACATGACTAAATTTACCATTCCCTGAAAATTAACTTGTTCCCCAGATGCCAGCAATGCAAATTCTAACGTGTGATCGTTTTAAATTGAACACACAATTCAGAACCACACGAATCAAGCAGCCACTGGTCACTCGAATCTCTCACCAAAATAACTGCTGTTGGTAACACGGTCACAACTTCACACGGTAAATACTGGATTTTTTTTTATAATTGGCGCGCGCAAAAAGGATTTATGTACCCTTAAGATGTTTGCACATAGTGCGGGGGAAGGGAAATTAGGGAGGGAAAAAAAGAGAGATAACGATATGCGTTGGTTTTAAAAGTTTGCAAGTTATACTGGCAAGAAAATAAAGAGCTCGGGTGGGCTCGCGGGTGAACTTAAGAGCATTCATAGCGAGACGGGTATAACATCCTACTGGCAATTTCAGTGGAGCACTTGTTATGACAGTAGCGATACAACAAGTTGAGACAGGAGACATTACGCCGGTGTTCAAGAATGTCGAGTGACTGTGTAAACTGGCATCGATTATGAGTTTTATCGCACGATTTTGGATTCTATCTAGCAAGTGCAAAGAGGTGTTAGGGGCTCCTGACCAGATGTGGCCATTTTACTCCAGTTTTGGGCGGATAAACGCCTTATATATTCAAGCAAGGTCAGAAGGGGTGAAATATTTCTTATATCGCTTGAGGAAACATAGACATTTCGCAGCATTTTTGGCGACATCGAGCATGTGGTCATTCCAACGTAAGTTGTCGTTGACAAACATACCGAGAATGGAATGTTTTCCATCTGCTCGGAAAGTGTCCGAAATTGTAGGATTGATGAAAAAGCTTATGCAGTGGTTTTACCACCGTGGAAGAAAGGGGCATATACCATCTGGACCAGCGGATTTATGTATGTTGAGATGTTTAAGTACTCTTGCTACTACACGAGTGCGAAAATGTATCTCCAATTGGCTTTCTCATATTGCCATACGGTTTCATAGGAATCTTTTCTCTAACTGTGTGATCGGTATATGAGAAACTAGCTCGTATGACACAGTGGGCCGTCAATAGAGGGGAAAGCACTTCAACAGTATACCTATCTGGGTGAGAAATTAAAAACAAGTCCAGGGTGTTGGCGGTATGACTATCAACGTCTCGTATTCATGTGGGCTTACTTTCAAGCTGGGTTAGGTTATTTACCGCAGCCAAGATTTCAACACACCGTCCTTTGGGTGTTGCCTGTCCAGAATGTCGAAGCCACCTAGAATTGCGTATATTGAAATCGCCCGCAATAACGAGATCAGTGTGAGGATACAGGGATACAATTCATTGTATGGAGTCAGATAGCGCATCAAACTCGTTAAGAGTCGCATTGCTTTCCAATTTGGGGCTTCTGTAGATAAAAAGGGACCAGGGAAAGGACCAGGATTACATTGTGGTGGAATTTGGTAAGCAACATCACTACGCACGTAAGTGGCGAGCCCGCGGCGAGTAAAGAATAATGGCACTAGTTCATAGCCAGGCAGCTTCAGATCAGAGTGATCTGAGAGGCGTGGGCGGGGATCCACCTGTCTTCCACCAAGTGCCAATATAGCTGGTCCGTATTTACAGACTCGGACGTATGCAGAAAAGTGGTTGCTTTTTAGTGAACGTATATTTCCTACGTCTACTCTTAATTCGCGAGCCATTACAAAGACAAAACACACACAAAAAACACTGACACCGACGATGCTAAGCGAGGCTGTGAAGTGAAATGTCAAACATTGGTTTATCGAATCAAATTGTTGTAGGTGTTATGCCCTTAAAACGATAAGAATCTGTGCACGAACCAAAGTCACAATCACGACCTGCTATCCATAGGTTGATGTTTTCGTTTGCAATATTGAACAACTGTTTAAGATCAGTAAGCGACGAGTTCTTTAACTGTTGTTGATCAAAGATATTGTCTAAATGCGCGATGATAATTTTTGATCGGTTTTAATCGTAATGATCTTTAATAATTTTCCATGCTTGTGAAAAATTCTCGTTGCTAGATGGTATGTGTTTGATTAAAGATGCTGCCTTCCCCTTCAGTCTTGTCTGGAGATACTCCATTTTCTCAAGTGTCGACTTGGTTTCTACTAAGGCGGAAAACAAGTCTCTGAACCTAGCCCATTCATCATATCTCCCAGAAAAATCAGGTAGTTTTATTTCAGGTAACCGCGGTGATCCGTATTTGGTGATATTTATTGGTCGTCGCGTCTCGTTGGCGAAATTTTTTAAGAGAACATTGAGTGTGGTTTGACTCTCCATCAAAGCATTTAACCGTGTGTTTATATTTTCCGAATTTTCAATGGTATTGATATTTGAGGGGGAGAAAGGAGATGATTCGATTAAATTAATTTTCGCGATAAGCCTGGCGCGCACGTTATAATGAAGATCTTCGTAACTCGCGCGATATTCGATTTAATCTTGAAAATTTTCTAAATCGATATCAGATTCTATTTAAATTTGAATTCTGTCGCATTGGATTGGCGTGCTTGTACTCGTAATTGCGAAAGAGAAAGAGCACTATCACTTGATTTGCAATACGTTTCAATTCTCGTAATTTGTCCTTTTATTATAGCGCGTTGCCGTTTGAGAGGCTCCATGATTAATCCGACAATTCATGAATCATCCGTATCGATTAGGACCACATGTTATGCGCAATTAAGCACGGCCACTAAAATAAGCAGAATGGGGACTGTATTTATTAGGAATAAACGACTTGGTAAAAGGACGAAATAAAATAAAAAAAAACACTTTCTCAAATGAACAATTTTTAATGAATGAAGTAGGAATAGGGTAGGAACACAAAAAAAATTAAAAGGTGGTACCAAAATTTAAATTTGTTTGGATCACTTGCCCCTACCTCCTAAACGGGGCGAGATAGACCCCCCCTCCCATAGTAAAAAATGCTTGTTTTTGACCCTTCTATAAAAAAAATCGTTATAAATTTTTGGCGCCAAAGTTATCGTACTCATGCCAAAATGGTAATTGAGCCAGATACTAAGCAAATGTAAATCAGAACTCATTTGGTCTCGAACTCTAATTGAAGAGTTGCCTACGTATGAAAGTGCAAGATCGTCCACATAACCAATTATATGTCCATTGACAGATAGAGAAAATATGGAATTAATGTTGACAAGGAAAATGATTGGTTCTAGAACTGACCCCTGTGGTCACCAGTATTTGGACAGTCTACTTTATTGCTCACAACACCTCTTATTCTAACGCGCTTTTTTCGATTAAACAAGTATGATTTAAGTTAAGCATTTTGCTAACTATTACCTTTCCAAAAATCTTTGAGAAAACCGATAACAAGCGTATTGGCCTATAATTGTTTGGATCACTTGAATCACCTTTTTTAAAATTCGGAATAATTAACGAGGCTTTATGGCAATCAGGAAATATTCCTCACTGAAAGCTTTGATTAATTATATACCGCAAAGGGCTTACTATTGCCTTTCCTATCTTCTTTATTATTACGTTGTTAATGCCGTCTATCTCAAATGAGTTTTTAGTTTTCAAGGTGTTAATAATAGCAAGAACTTCCGAATTACTAACGGTCCCGAAATAGAAAGAGTGTGGACTCGTTTTATTATGTAGATATCTTTCATTACTTTCATTTAATTGAATACAAACATTAGGTTTGGATTTTTCGGCAACATTTCTGGAAAAGGTATTCATGCCGTTACCTAAGTCCTCATTACTGCTGTCTATTTTATTGCATGGTTTGAGGAACTTTAAATCTGGCTCTTTTTTGCGCTTCCCTAATATGTTACTGATAATACGCCAATGCTCTTTATGATTATACTGACTTTCTGCAAATTTGTTTTCATAGTACTCAGTTTTTTTCTTATCTATTAGATTGCTCACATTAGATTCTAATTCTCTATTTTTATGAATAGAATCTATTCTTTTCCTCTATTTTTACGCAAATTTCTTATTTATCCAAGGTTTTATTCTATTTAAACTTTTTCTTTGCCTAATACTTTTGCAATCACTTATATACCCTTTAAGTTCTTCTAAAAAATCTGTGAAAGCACTAGAAGGACAATCCGAACTATACACAGAATCCGACCTTTCTACAGATAAACATCGAATCAAATTAGAAAAAATTATTTCAAATATTTCTTTTACACCTGTGCTATAAGTTTTATTTGCACTATTAGTATCATTTATTCAAAATGTTTTTAAAAGCAAGGTCAATTGAATAATGGTCAGTTATACCTAGTTCCAAAATATAGGGATAGATATTGGTAAAATCTGATGGTCGATTCACGATTTTAATTTATCACTTATTCTTGTAGGAAAATTTAAAAGTGTCCGAAAACTCAATGATGATAGTAGAAGCATATAGTCTGCACAATCTCTTGGAAGATTAAGTATATTAATATTTATGTCCCCAACTAAGCAAATATTTCTACAATTAATAGAACACAATAAACCTTAGAACTCGTTAAGAAAAATATTGCTATGCACAAAGTGCAGTCGATATACACAAACAAATATCACGAACAAATACTTACCTAGTTTTAGTTTTAAGATAACACAATCTGCACTTTTCAGATCCGGAATGAATGTATTTGCTACTTCAAGTTCACTTTTAACAAACACAAGCGCACCTACCGGTGGATAAGTTTCGTTACCATTTGTATAAACACAATAACCGGCAATAGAAAAATTCCGTTAGGACAATAATTCGAGGCACGATAGTAAAGCAATTTTCTAAGTGCTCACAAAGGTTATCAAAATTCATTCTCATACTTCTTATATTTTGATGCACAATTGTTAAGTCTAAGTTTGTAATACAAAATCTCATGTCAATATAAGTTTCGTTACAATCATTCACACAAATTGTATCAAATTGGACCCTTAAATTATACAACATTTTTATTTTGTTTGGAATTGAAAGCCTATAATTGGCTCCAGACTTCTAATATAATTGTCCTCAGACACATTTGAACGCCTCATCATAATTTTACCACGTCGCACTCAAGAAACTCGTAATTAAAATACTTCTTTGCCATTTTGGCTTCCTTAACAAAGTGTTTCCTTTCGCCAGGTAACCAGTCGTTTAGGTACAAGTTTCCCATAGCAGAAGGCACGATGACATTCGCTTTTATTGGCTTCCTATTTGCATGTGAAGTAGTGAGAAGGTCAATGTCTTCTTTGGGTATTTGCTGTCCCAGCCCAGTATTCATAATTTTTGCAACTGTATCATTGACACATTCATTCTCGATAGCCGGCACATTACGGATCTCCATATGGTTGGCGTGTCTGCAGTGCTGATACGTTCATAGCATTCGACTAGCTGTATTTTAAGATTTTCGTTCTCCTTTTTGATCGTATTCGTAATATTTACCGACTCCTCCATAGCTGTGAGACATTTAGCGTAATCTCGGTGGAAGAGAGTGTTTTCTTAAGCTCAATGATTTGGTCGTAGATTTCTTTGAGAGTGAGGATGGGAGTGCCACATTCAAATGATCTTGTCGATGACAAAGATAATCTTCCCGTATCATTGTGACTTTTTTTGAATACACACAGACCAATTCCTTAATTTTTTGGTTTTAGCAAGATATTCAAAATCGGCTGGTTTTGATTTGGCGCACTCTGTATGCAACAAGTTGCTGCACCCATTGCAATTAATTTTACTCGCGTCCCTGACAATTTTTGCTTTGCACACTGGACAACTCGACATTTCTTCGACCTTCGACTTTACTGTATGACTGCCTTATAGAAGGCAGGTTTGGACACGAAACCTATACCCATGCCGTCGGCAGAGCGTACTTTAGCTTAATGTCTTCCCAAGATGCTACAACCTTGCCTCCACCTTCCCAGCCAGCGCAATCGAATCGAAGTTCCCCATTTCCTGTGGTGTATAACTCTTTCCACAGGATGTCTTAGAACCTTACCTCGACTTTTTTCCACTGGTTGATTATCAGATGACCGCAAGATTCTAGTTCGTTTATCACAGCAACGAGAAGCTCGTTTTTCGGGTCGCTTTGTTTACAAAGCAATGCGGATGAAGTACCAGCTTTCACTTTTTCGCATCGTTCGGCTCCATAAAGTCGTCGGATCTGCCTCTTTTAATTTTGCCGCGTAGTAGGTAGAGGTCGCCTGATCAGCTTCCACTCCAGCCTTTGCAGCGATAACTCCCTTGCTTACCGCCTGTTGAGTAAACGATCGGCCAAGAGGCGGCAGGCATAGCGGCTGAGCCAGCTGTTCCCACTTTTTCCACCACCGCAGCTTTGCCCGTATTCTTGACCGTCTGCAGTGGATGTTAGGCTTTCCTACCTCTCCGACCGAGGTCCTGCCCTGTGCATTACTGGTGTGAGTACCAGCCTGCTCACCGTTGAAGTCGTTCTAGTTAGTGAATGTTCTTTCCAACACCTTACTATAGCTAGCCAGTAGCTCAGCTTCCTGCATTTCCTGTACCAGGAGGAAGATGGATGAAGTCGAAATCTGTTACCTTAATAACCAAGAGTGATATCTTAGAGAAACGGCTTTCAGGCTAATGCTGCATCCGCCCCATCCCATTAAAACTGTGGCTAGGCTTTGAGTACGTTCCGAGTCCGTCGCTTACATAGATCCTGGGTCTGACCATAGATTCTCATAAGGACCTATGTCAACCCTTGCGCGGCCTACCTGCTTGCTAATCAAAAGCGCTGAAAAATGGGAGCAACTCAAATACGGTAAAATAAACTACTATGCTAACGAGTTTCTAACCGGACATGGTTACATCAGTAGCTAACTAAAGAAGATCGGGAACGTCAGAAGCGCTTTTTGGCAATATGGAGACTGACTCTAAAAACGATGACGGAAAAAACTAGATGGCTAACAGAAAGAAGTGGCCTGGAACAACTCTCGGCCCTATCACTCCAGACAACATCGTCGAAAAGAAGTTCGCGAGTGTACGGAACTGGGATAGGGTGTGAGAGAGCCAGACCTAGACGCGTCTCGACAATAATGAAGAAAGCCTAACCGGTAACCGGTCCCCAGGGGGGGCAAAAACGCCACCTCTCTGAAGTAATACGATAGGCCAAAAAAAAATAAATAAATAAATTATTATTATTATTATTATTATTATTACTATTATTATTATTATTATTACATTATTATTGTTATTATTATTATTATTATTATTATTATTATTATTATTATTATTATTATTACATTATTATTGTTAGTATTATTATTATTATTATTATTATTATTATTATTATTATTATTATTATTATTATTATTATTATTATTGTTATTATTATTATTATTAGTATTATTATTATTATTATTATTATTATTATTATTATTATTATTATTATTATTATTATAATTATTATTATTATTATTATTATTATTATTATTATTATTATTATTATTATTATTATTATTATTATTATTATTAGACAGCTGCCTACTGGCGGACAGATGAAATACGCGCTTTAAGACAGACATGCCTTCACAAAAGACGGAAATACACAAGGGCCAGAAGAAGTAGTATTGCAACAGAAGAGCAGGGAGAGTATAAAAAGACAAAACAGGAACTAAAACTCGCCATTATAAAAAGCAAGAAAGAAAAATGGGAAGAACTCCGACGCGATATAAACCAAAATCCATGGGGCCTAGCATACAAAATTGTGATGAGAAAACTCGGCGTGGAAAATGCAGTTCCGGAGTTTAGAGCACACGCTATGAAGAACATAGTAAACACCCTCTTCCCGAACCACGCAATAAGAACCGATCAAACAAGGGGTGCACCAGAGGGCCCGACGCCACTGTTCACGCAGGAAGAATTGAGCGCAGCAGCCGGCACGCTAAAATGCAATAAGGCACCAGGCCCAGACGGAATCCCATCAGAGGTACTCAAACTAATAGCAGCTGAGCGCCCACAAGTTCTACTGAACATGTACAATGCATGCCTGGCAGAGGGGGTGTTTCCAGAAGTTTGGAAAAGACAAAGGCTAGTCTTAATCAGCAAAGGCAAGGGAGACCCAGAGACACCATCGGCATACAGACCTCTATGTATGCTCGACACAGCAGGGAAACTGCTGGAAAAAATGCTAAATCCACGCATTACAGCTGCAGTAAAGAACGCTGGAGACCTTTCGGAAAGGCAGCACGGTTTTAGGCCAGGTAGATCCACTGTCGGAGCCATCGAAGATATCATAAGAAGTGTAGAATTATCACGACGGATAAACCACTTCTCGAGGCCTATAGTACTCCTCACCACAATCGATGTCAAAAACGCTTTTAACAGTGCAAAATGGGAAAATATGATCGAAGCCCTCGAAATACGCTTTAAAGCGCCTGCCTACCTAATGAATATGGTACGCAGCTACCTGAAAGACCGGGAGCTAATCTATGATACAAACGAAGGCCAACAGAAGAAGAAAATTACCTCTGGAGTAGCACAAGGCTCAATCCTTGGCCCTGATTTGTGGAATGTAAGCTACGACGGAATCTTAAACATCAGTATGCCTGAAGACTGCTATTTAGTAGGGCACGCTGACGATATTGCAACTGTCGTCAGCGCACGCGACATGGACACGGTGAGGCGAAAACTTACGCAAGTGATGCTGAGGACACAAACGTGGCTTGACTTGCACGGACTTAGTCTGGCCGCGGAGAAAACGGAATTCATCTTCCTCACTAGAAAACACACACCGCTGGAAGTAGATATGCAGGTGCATTCAGAAACCATTCGCACGAAGAAAGTGATAAAATATTTAGGTATTAGGATTGACAACAAGTTGACCTACTGGTCGCAAATTAAACACGCCATTGAGAAATCAGCCAAGATAACGGCATCGTTATCGAGACTAATGGCAAACATCGGAGGGCCTCTATCCAGCAGAAGGAAGCTGTTAATGGACACAACACAGTCAATCTTACTATATGGGAGCGAAGTGTGGGCGAAAACCCTGAGGATAGAAAACAGGAGCACAGCTCTAGCCAAAGTACAGAGGACTGCAGCCCTAAGGGTGGCGTCAGCATACCGCACAGTATCGGAGGCAGCGATTCTGGTGATAAGTGAAACTATGCCAATAGATCTACTAGCAGATGAAAGAAGGAAGCTATGGTTACAGAAAAATGATGCATCGAACACCCACACCCGGCAGGAAACTAAAATACAAACAATTCAGCGATGGCAGGACCGCTGGTCCACAGAATCCAAAGGTAGATGGACGGCAAAGCTAATCCCAGATCTAAAAAAAATGGTACAACAGACGCTTTGGCGAGATAAACTATTATATAACGCAGATGCTCTCAGGACACGGGTACTTTCGTAAATACCTCTTCAATATGGGGAAGGCCGAATGCCCCAAATGTATTTACTGCGACGAGCCCACAGACGATGCGAACCACACCTTCTTCTGTTGTAGAAGATGGCAAGAAGCACGGAGCCCCATAGAAGAAAGACTGGGCCAACTCTCAGCGGAAAACATCGCCGAGAAAATGTTAAGCACCGAAGAAAATTGGCAGTGCATTGCTTCGCTCGTAGAATATGTACTACGACGGAAAAAGCGGGACCTGGACGCCGGAGCAACGTTGGACGCGCAATAATTGCGAAAAGGAACGCCAACCCGAAGAAATGTCACACTCGACGGTCCCGGGGTGGGAGACGGTTCCACAAAGGAGGGGATGTTTTTAGTGCATGAGAGCGGTACATACCATCGATGTGACGACATCGTTGATGATGCAGTTTACGCATTTTTTACCCCTACGCCCGCACAAACAAAAAAAAAAATTATTATTATTATTATTATTATTATTAATATTATTATTATTATAATTATTATTATTATTATTATTATTATTATTATTATTATTATTATTATTATTATTATTATTATTATTATTACTATTATTATTATTATTATTATTATTATTATTATTATTATTATTATTATTATTATTATTATTATTATTATTATTATTATTATTATTATTATTATTATTATTATTATTATTATTATTATTATTATTATTATTATTATTATTATTATTATTATTATTATTATTATTATTATTATTATTATTATTATTATTATTATTATTTTTATTATTATTATTATTATTATTATTATTATTATTATTATTATTATTATTATTATTATTATTATTATTATTATTATTATTATTATTATTATTATTATTATTATTGTTATTATTATTATTATTATTATTATTATTATTATTATTATTATTATTATTATTATTATTATTATTATTATTATTATTATTATTATTATTATTATTAGTATTATTAAATACAAACAATTCAGCGATGGCAGGACTGCTGGTCCACAGAATCCAACGGTAGATGGACGGCAAAGCTAATCCCAGATCTAAAAAAAATGGTACAACAGACGCTTTGGCGAGATAAACAATTATATAAAGCAGATGCTCTCTGGACACGGGTACTTTCGCAAATACCTATTCAATATGGGGAAGGCCGAATGCCCCAAATGTATCTACTGCGACGAGCCCACAGACGATGCGAACCACACCTTCTTCTGGTGTAGAAGTTGGCAAGAAGCACGGAGCCCCATAGAAGAAAGACTGGGCCAACTCTCAGCGGAAAACATCGTCGAGAAAATGTTAAGCACCGAAGAAAACTGGCAGTGCATTGCTTCGTTCGTAGAATATGTACTACGACGGAAAAAGCGGGACCTGGCTGCAGGAGCAACGTTGGACGCGCAATAATTGCGAAAAGGAACGCCACCCCGAAGAAATGTCACACTCGACGGTCCCGGGGTGGGAGACGGTTCCACAAAGGAGGGGATGTTTTTAGTGCATGAGAGCGGTACATAGCATCGATGTGACGACAACGTTGATGATGCAGTTTACGCAGTTTACGCATTTTTTACCCCTTCGCCCGCTTAAACAAAAAAAAAACAAAATAAAATTATTATTATTATTATTATTATTATTATTATTATTATTATTATTATTATTATTATTATTATTATTATTATTGTTATTATTATTATTATTATTATTATTATTATTATTATTAATATTATTATTATTATTATTATTATTATTGTTATTATTATTATTATTATTATTATTATTATTATTATTATTATTATTATTATTATTATTTTTATTATTATTATTATTATTATTATTATTATTATTATTATTATTATTATTATTATTATTATTATTATTATTATTATTATTATTATTATTATTATTATTATTATTATTATTATTATTATTATTATTATTATTATTAGTATTATTATTATTATTATTATTATTATTATTATTATTATTATTATTATTATTATTATTATTATTATTATTATTATTATTATTATTATTATTATTATTATTATTATTATTATTATTATTATTATTATTATTATTATTATTATTATTATTATTATTATTATTATTATTATTATTATTATTATTATTATTATTATTATTATTATTATTATTATTATTATTATTATTATTATTATTATTATTATTATTATTATTATTATTATTATTATTATTATTGTTATTATTATTATTATTATTATTATTATTATTATTATTATTATTATTATTATTATTATTATTATTATTATTATTATTATTATTATTATTATTATTATTATTATTATTATTATTATTATTATTATTGTTATGGAGTTTCATACATCTCGGCTTTTCTTCCGGATATAACATATCCCGGGTATGCCCTACTAAGGGATTATGCTCTGTTGGGGAATAGTCCAAGTTCTAAACCCTTTAATTTAATATTTTCATATTGTTATAGTTGCAGGAATTTTCGAACAGTATTGCACGTGTCTAGTAGAACCGCCTTTTGCATCTGCGCCAACAACTTTTCCATGTCGTGTTTCTTTAAGACTGTAATCAGCTTTGTTGGAATTAGACCGGTTGTTGACATGATAATTGGTGTAATGTGAACGCGGTCGGCGTTATACATAGCGCTCATTTCTATTGCTAGAGGTGTGTATTTGGAAATCTTCGTTGCATACGTCGACTGTAGGTTTCGATTTAACGTTATTGCCACATCGAAGATTTCTATTCGTCGGGCTGCCTTATGGAACCAGATAATGTCCGGCCTGTTGGCTAAAATATCCTGATCGGTTGTTGTGGCTCTATCCCAGTACAACTGAAAGTCCGCATTTTCCGGCACAGGAGGTGGATGATATTTGTAGTACGGGATGTAGTGTTGGGCCAGGCCACTAATTAGAGCCAATTGGTGGTGGACCTGCTTGGCTACGTTATTGTGCCTAAAAGTGTAGTCTTGTTGGGCTAATACATTGCATCCTGATGTTATGTGTTCTATCGTCTCTCCCGCCTCTCTGCATCGTCGGCACTTGTCCTCTACTATTTCTTTGAGAATGAACTTACGGTAATTCCTTGTTTTTCACGACTTTGTCTTGAATAGCCATTACGAAGCCTTCGGTTTCTGAAAATAACTTCCCCTGCGTGAGTCATAAATTTGATGTATATTGATCAATGTGGTCAAGCTGCATATCATATGGGTGTCCTCCATGCATGGGCTTCGCCTTCCAAGACGCTGTAAGTTCACGGGTAGTTTTGACATTCTCGGGAATAGGGAAGTTGTCTGATTTTAGGTGTAAAGGCGTAAAGCCATCATCGGCTAGAACAATAGCCTTTATCAAAGGTGACGTGCTAGTTAAAAAGTACCGACGGAGATTTAAATTTTGCTGGTAGTGAAGACGGCTGATGTTCACAATTCCTCTTCCTCCCATTCCTGATATATCTTATTATTATTATTATTATTATTATTATTATTATTATTATTATTATTGTTATTATTATTATTATTATTATTATTATTATTGTTATTATTATTATTATTATTATTATTATTATTATTATTATTATTATTATTATTATTATTATTATTATTATTATTATTATTATTATTATTATTATTATTATTATTATTATTATTATTATTATTATTATTATTATTATTATTATTATTATTATTATTATTATTATTATTATTATTATTATTATTATTATTATTATTATTATTATTATTATTATTATTATTATTATTATTATTATTATTATTATTATTATTATTATTATTATTATTATTATTATTATTATTATTATTATTATTATTATTATTATTATTATTATTATTATTATTATTATTATTATTATTATTATTATTATTATTATTATTATTATTATTATTATTATTATTATTATTATTATTATTATTATTATTATTATTATTATTATTATTATTATTATTATTATTATTATTATTATTATTATTATTATTATTATTATTATTATTATTATTATTATTATTATTATTATTATTATTATTATTATTATTATTATTATTATTATTATTATTATTATTATTATTATTATTATTATTATTATTATTATTATTATTATTATTATTATTATTATTATTATTATTATTATTATTATTATTATTATTATTATTATTATTATTATTATTATTATTATTATTATTATTATTATTATTATTATTATTATTATTATTATTATTATTATTATTATTATTATTATTATTATTATTATTATTATTATTATTATTATTATTATTATTATTATTATTATTATTATTATTATTATTATTATTATTATTATTATTATTTACGTATTATTATTATTATTATTATTAGTATTATTAAATACAAACAATTCAGCGATGGCAGGACTGCTGGTCCACAGAATCCAACGGTAGATGGACGGCAAAGCTAATCCCAGATCTAAAAAAAATGGTACAACAGACGCTTTGGCGAGATAAACAATTATATAAAGCAGATGCTCTCTGGACACGGGTACTTTCGCAAATACCTATTCAATATGGGGAAGGCCGAATGCCCCAAATGTATCTACTGCGACGAGCCCACAGACGATGCGAACCACACCTTCTTCTGGTGTAGAAGTTGGCAAGAAGCACGGAGCCCCATAGAAGAAAGACTGGGCCAACTCTCAGCGGAAAACATCGTCGAGAAAATGTTAAGCACCGAAGAAAACTGGCAGTGCATTGCTTCGTTCGTAGAATATGTACTACGACGGAAAAAGCGGGACCTGGCTGCAGGAGCAACGTTGGACGCGCAATAATTGCGAAAAGGAACGCCACCCCGAAGAAATGTCACACTCGACGGTCCCGGGGTGGGAGACGGTTCCACAAAGGAGGGGATGTTTTTAGTGCATGAGAGCGGTACATAGCATCGATGTGACGACAACGTTGATGATGCAGTTTACGCAGTTTACGCATTTTTTACCCCTTCGCCCGCTTAAACAAAAAAAAAACAAAATAAAATTATTATTATTATTATTATTATTATTATTATTATTATTATTATTATTATTATTATTATTATTATTATTATTATTATTATTATTATTATTATTATTATTATTATTATTATTATTATTATTATTATTATTATTATTATTATTATTATTATTATTATTATTATTATTATTATTATTATTATTATTATTATTATTATTATTATTATTATTATTATTATTATTATTATTATTATTATTATTATTATTATTATTATTATTATTATTATTATTATTATTATTATTATTATTATTATTATTATTATTATTATTATTATTATTATTATTATTATTATTATTATTATTATTATTATTATTATTATTATTATTATTATTATTATTATTATTATTATTATTATTATTATTATTATTATTATTATTATTATTATTATTATTATTATTATTATTATTATTATTATTATTATTATTATTATTATTATTATTATTATTATTATTATTATTATTATTATTATTATTATTATTATTATTATTATTATTATTATTATTATTATTATTATTATTATTATTATTATTATTATTATTATTATTATTATTATTATTATTATTATTATTATTATTATTATTATTATTATTATTATTATTATTATTATTATTATTATTATTATTATTATTATTATTATTATTATTATTATTATTATTATTATTATTATTATTATTATTATTATTATTATTATTATTATTATTATTATTATTATTATTATTATTATTATTATTATTATTATTATTATTATTATTATTATTATTATTATTATTATTATTATTATTATTATTATTATTATTATTATTATTATTATTATTATTATTATTATTATTATTATTATTATTATTATTATTATTATTATTATTATTATTATTATTATTATTATTATTATTATTATTATTATTATTATTATTTACGTATTATTATTATTATTATTATTAGTATTATTAAATACAAACAATTCAGCGATGGCAGGACTGCTGGTCCACAGAATCCAACGGTAGATGGACGGCAAAGCTAATCCCAGATCTAAAAAAAATGGTACAACAGACGCTTTGGCGAGATAAACAATTATATAAAGCAGATGCTCTCTGGACACGGGTACTTTCGCAAATACCTATTCAATATGGGGAAGGCCGAATGCCCCAAATGTATCTACTGCGACGAGCCCACAGACGATGCGAACCACACCTTCTTCTGGTGTAGAAGTTGGCAAGAAGCACGGAGCCCCATAGAAGAAAGACTGGGCCAACTCTCAGCGGAAAACATCGTCGAGAAAATGTTAAGCACCGAAGAAAACTGGCAGTGCATTGCTTCGTTCGTAGAATATGTACTACGACGGAAAAAGCGGGACCTGGCTGCAGGAGCAACGTTGGACGCGCAATAATTGCGAAAAGGAACGCCACCCCGAAGAAATGTCACACTCGACGGTCCCGGGGTGGGAGACGGTTCCACAAAGGAGGGGATGTTTTTAGTGCATGAGAGCGGTCATAGCATCGATGTGACGACAACGTTGATGATGCAGTTTACGCAGTTTACGCATTTTTTACCCCTTCGCCCGCTTAAACAAAAAAAAAACAAAATAAAATTATTATTATTATTATTATTATTATTATTATTATTATTATTATTATTATTATTATTATTATTATTATTATTATTATTATTATTATTATTATTATTATTATTATTATTATTATTATTATTATTATTATTATTATTATTATTATTATTATTATTATTATTATTATTATTATTATTATTATTATTATTATTATTATTATTATTATTATTATTATTATTATTATTATTATTATTATTATTATTATTATTATTATTATTATTATTATTATTATTATTATTATTATTATTATTATTATTATTATTATTATTATTATTATTATTATTATTATTATTATTATTATTATTATTATTATTATTATTATTATTATTATTATTATTATTATTATTATTATTATTATTATTATTATTATTATTATTATTATTATTATTATTATTATTAGTATTATTATTATTATTATTATTATTATTATTATTATTATTATTATTATTATTATTATTATTATTATTATTATTATTATTATTATTATTATTATTATTATTATTATTATTATTATTATTATTATTATTATTATTATTATTATTATTATTATTATTATTATTATTATTATTATTATTATTATTATTATTATTATTATTATTATTATTATTATTATTATTATTATTATTATTATTATTATTATTATTATTATTATTATTATTATTATTATTATTTACGTATTATTATTATTATTATTATTAGTATTATTAAATACAAACAATTCAGCGATGGCAGGACTGCTGGTCCACAGAATCCAACGGTAGATGGACGGCAAAGCTAATCCCAGATCTAAAAAAAATGGTACAACAGACGCTTTGGCGAGATAAACAATTATATAAAGCAGATGCTCTCTGGACACGGGTACTTTCGCAAATACCTATTCAATATGGGGAAGGCCGAATGCCCCAAATGTATCTACTGCGACGAGCCCACAGACGATGCGAACCACACCTTCTTCTGGTGTAGAAGTTGGCAAGAAGCACGGAGACCCATAGAAGAAAGACTGGGCCAACTCTCAGCGGAAAACATCGTCGAGAAAATGTTAAGCACCGAAGAAAACTGGCAGTGCATTGCTTCGTTCGTAGAATATGTACTACGACGGAAAAAGCGGGACCTGGCTGCAGGAGCAACGTTGGACGCGCAATAATTGCGAAAAGGAACGCCACCCCGAAGAAATGTCACACTCGACGGTCCCGGGGTGGGAGACGGTTCCACAAAGGAGGGGATGATTTTAGTGCATGAGAGCGGTACATAGCATCGATGTGACGACAACGTTGATGATGCAGTTTACGCAGTTTACGCATTTTTTACCCCTTCGCCCGCTTAAACAAAAAAAAAACAAAATAAAATTATTATTATTATTATTATTATTATTATTATTATTATTATTATTATTATTATTATTATTATTATTATTATTATTATTATTATTATTATTATTATTATTATTATTATTATTATTATTATTATTATTATTATTATTATTATTATTATTATTATTATTATTATTATTATTATTATTATTATTATTATTATTATTATTATTATTATTATTATTATTATTATTATTATTATTATTATTATTATTATTATTATTATTATTATTATTATTATTATTATTATTATTATTATTATTATTATTATTATTATTATTATTATTATTATTATTATTATTATTATTATTATTATTATTATTATTATTATTATTATTATTATTATTATTATTATTATTATTATTATTATTATTATTATTATTATTATTATTATTATTATTATTATTATTATTATTATTATTATTATTATTATTATTATTATTATTATTATTATTATTATTATTATTATTATTATTATTATTATTATTATTATTATTATTATTATTATTATTATTATTATTATTATTATTATTATTATTATTATTATTATTATTATTATTATTATTATTATTATTATTATTATTATTATTATTATTATTATTATTATTATTATTATTATTATTATTATTATTATTATTATTATTATTATTATTATTATTATTATTATTATTATTATTATTATTATTATTATTATTATTATTATTATTATTATTATTATTATTATTATTATTATTATTATTATTATTATTATTATTATTATTATTATTATTATTATTATTATTATTATTATTATTATTATTATTATTATTATTATTATTATTATTATTATTATTATTATTATTATTATTATTATTATTATTATTATTATTATTATTATTATTATTATTATTATTATTATTATTATTATTATTATTATTATTATTATTATTATTATTATTATTATTATTATTATTATTATTATTATTATTATTATTATTATTATTATTATTATTATTATTATTATTATTATTATTATTATTATTATTATTATTATTATTATTATTATTATTATTATTATTATTATTATTATTATTATTATTATTATTATTATTATTATTATTATTATTATTATTATTATTATTATTATTATTATTATTATTATTATTATTATTATTATTATTATTATTATTATTATTATTATTATTATTATTATTATTATTATTATTATTATTATTATTATTATTATTATTATTATTATTATTATTATTTACGTATTATTATTATTATTATTATTAGTATTATTAAATACAAACAATTCAGCGATGGCAGGACTGCTGGTCCACAGAATCCAACGGTAGATGGACGGCAAAGCTAATCCCAGATCTAAAAAAAATGGTACAACAGACGCTTTGGCGAGATAAACAATTATATAAAGCAGATGCTCTCTGGACACGGGTACTTTCGCAAATACCTATTCAATATGGGGAAGGCCGAATGCCCCAAATGTATCTACTGCGACGAGCCCACAGACGATGCGAACCACACCTTCTTCTGGTGTAGAAGTTGGCAAGAAGCACGGAGACCCATAGAAGAAAGACTGGGCCAACTCTCAGCGGAAAACATCGTCGAGAAAATGTTAAGCACCGAAGAAAACTGGCAGTGCATTGCTTCGTTCGTAGAATATGTACTACGACGGAAAAAGCGGGACCTGGCTGCAGGAGCAACGTTGGACGCGCAATAATTGCGAAAAGGAACGCCACCCCGAAGAAATGTCACACTCGACGGTCCCGGGGTGGGAGACGGTTCCACAAAGGAGGGGATGTTTTTAGTGCATGAGAGCGGTACATAGCATCGATGTGACGACAACGTTGATGATGCAGTTTACGCAGTTTACGCATTTTTTACCCCTTCGCCCGCTTAAACAAAAAAAAAACAAAATAAAATTATTATTATTATTATTATTATTATTATTATTATTATTATTATTATTATTATTATTATTATTATTATTATTATTATTATTATTATTATTATTATTATTATTATTATTATTATTATTATTATTATTATTATTATTATTATTATTATTATTATTATTATTATTATTATTATTATTATTATTATTATTATTATTATTATTATTATTATTATTATTATTATTATTATTATTATTATTATTATTATTATTATTATTATTATTATTATTATTATTATTATTATTATTATTATTATTATTATTATTATTATTATTATTATTATTATTATTATTCCAGCTAGCATGAGCTGCGGGTTCCTAATGTCCGACTCTCACCTCCACGATCCGGTGCCCCTGGAAACACGAGCAACCCCTTGTGAGATACAGTAACCAGCCTGTGTGGATCGTGGGTCGGGGCCAACGAGAGCGGGAGACCCCATTGGAATAAATACCTGATGAGGGTTATGAAACTGATGACGACCTGGAATACGAAACCGGTACACGACCTCTATGAAATATTTGGAATAGATTGCCGAGAGCTGGTGGATGCAGTATTCTGTTACCTTAATACCCAAGAGTGACATTTGGAGAAACGGCTTTCGGGCTAATGCTGCATCCGCCCCCGTCCCATTAAAACTGTGGCTAGGCTTTGAGTACGTTCCGAGTCCGTCGCCGTTAAGTTGGTGGTACAGGTGCAGTTGAGAATAACTCCTGATTTTGCGCTTAGATCCTGGCTCTGAACATAGACTCTCATAAGGACCTATGTCAACCCTTGCGTGGCCTCCCTGCTTGCATAGATAACCACGGGGACTATTAGAAGCGACTGTACAACCGTACGAGGATAGCGGCTCAAAGCGGGGACCCAACAGAAAAAACATGAATAGAACACAAAAACAATTACAAGCAGTAAATAGAAACACACCACAAGCGCTAGAAAAAGAGAGTACTGAAGAATGCGCAAGCATATTCAAAAGCAGTAGTAAGAACACACGTTCGCCCACACTAACACCAGCGGGCGCGAGCGTTAGTGATAATAGTGAGCGGAAATTGCAACCGAGTACCACAGAACCGACACCAGCTCGTCTCTCCTCAGCAGCAAACAAAAACCCGCGAGAAAAAGACCAGGAAACTACACCGGTGCGGACAGAGTCCGTAATAGCCTACACCTCTCCACGGCAAGAGTATATTGAGAAGATGAGGACCGCGGAGCAAGAGTCCTTAACCAAGTGTAAAGACGTGCTTCGAAAAATGAAACTGGCTATGACAAGGCAAAGGAATGTCAGCATGGACGTAAAATCGGGTGTCTCGGGATTAGAGGAACTGCTGCAGGTAATGGAAAGCTACAGGCGAAATTGGCTGAACACGGAGAAACAAACAACACGACCAAATACAACCTCTTGGAGCAAGAAGTGTCAGCCGGTTGTGGTAATAGAAGACACTCCAAGAACCGCAAAGAAGAAAAGAGTAGCAGCGAGCCCAGCAGAAACTGAATCGCTTAGACAATCCAATGAGAACGGAAGAGAAGAGTGGTATATAGTTACAAGGAAAAAAGCTAGAACACACGAAGAACAGAGGGACTCGAAAGAGGAGAAAACTCCCCAAAACAAAAAATAGACGAGCAAAAAGGAAAGGAAACTACACCAATTAATAGACAGAAAAAGAAAAAAACAAGCCAAGCTCCGACCCGAAGCAATTCTTATTAAGCCGAGAGGCGAAGAAACATACGCAGGGATCCTAAAGGAAATACGCACCAGCGCAAACCCAGATGACTCTGGAACTGTCATAAGAGCAGTGCGTAAAACGAAAGGAGGAGACGTCCTCGTTGAGCTCGACGCCAAGACAAAGGACAAGGTAGCCTTTGGAAGGTTGCTGGAAAATATCTTAGGCGAAAAGGCGGTTGTTCGTAATCTGGAACCAAAAATAACACTCGAAATAAGGGATATGGACGAACTTACCACTGTAGAAGAGGTCCACCAAGCCATAAAGAACAGAGTTAGTGACCCCACATTAGACATCCGAACTTTTGTCACTAAACAGAGTCGAAGTGGCCAACAAATTGCCATAGTAGAAGTAAACACTCGAATAGCCGAGTGCTGCTACAGATGCTTCGGGTATGGACACCTGCAAACTTCCTGCGCAGAAGTGGATCGAAAGAGCCTGGGACTCTGTATTAAATGCGGAGAACAGGGACACAAAAAACAAGACTGCACGAAAAGCGCAAAGTGCTGCTTATGCACTGCGCTTAAGAATCCATCACTAGGACTGGATCACGTGCCAGGGTCCGGCAAATGTCAGGTGTTTAGAGAGGCACTTGAAAGAGCAAAGAAAAGAAACGCCAAATGAGCAGAATACTCCAAGGAAATCTCCACAGGAGTCGAATGGCGGATGAGCTCCTAATCAAACTCATAACTGAGCTGAAAGCAGACATAGTTATCATCAGCGAACAGTATAAGAATAAAAAATGCCCAAACTGGATCACAGACACACTGGGAACCGCCGCTCTCTAGATCCCGAACGCGACAAAAATTACTGTTTAAGACCAAGGCAGTGAAAGAGGCTTCGCCTGGATGAAATGCGCGGAACTCACACTAATAAGCTGCTATTTCACCCCAAACGAAGGCATAAGCGAGTTCCGAGAAAAACTGGATAGATTAGAAGACTTTATACAAGAGACAGAGGGGGAAGTGCTGGTCGCCGGTGACTTCAATGCTAGAGCACAGGAATGGGGTATGCCAAATAGAAACTCACGCGGAAGGTACTCGTACATACTCGAAATGGCCGCAAGAAGAAGTATTAATGTAGTCAATATAGGCAACACGTCTACATTTAAGAGACCTGGATACGAAGAGACAATCCCTGACATAACCTTTGCCTCAGAACAAACTTCAGCCAAGATAAAAAATTGGAGAGTTATAGAAGACTTCACAGGCAGCGATCATCAATACATCGCTTACGAAATATGCAGCCAAGAACGCGCCATCAACCCGAACCGAAGCCGAAAAACACGATGGAATGCCAATAGACTCAATGAAGAGCTACTCAGATCTGCACTCGAGGGGACCGTAAATACGACCGCAGAAATGGCGGGGAATGCAGAAACAAACACAGAAGCTACGATGAAGCTTATACGCCAAGCATGCAACGCATCGATGCCACGCGTCCATCTCGGGTACCAAAACAGAAAACCGGTGTACTGGCGGACCGACGAGATCGCGGCTCTCCGAAGAAAATGCCTATACCTGAGGCGCAGAGTCACCAGGGAGAGAAGAAGAAATGCGGAACTCAATGCAAACACTGTAACAGAGTTCAGTAATGCAAGGACCGAGCTCAAGAGATCAATAAAACAGAGTAAAAAGCACAAGTGGGAAGCCCTTCGCCGAGATGTGAGCAACGATCCCTGGGGACTAGGCTATAAGATCGTAATGCGAAAGCTGGGAAGACGGATGACAAGCCCGGACCTCAGCAAAGAAAAAATGAGGAACGTAGTGGAACCTTTCTTCCCAACTCACCCCACCAGACCCCCTGACATCCCCATAACTCCACTAGAAGAAGTCCCACTATTCACTGAAGAAGAGCTGACTCCGGCGGCGAAAACCCTGCAGATCCGAAGAGCCCCCGGCCCTGACGGAATACCAGCAGAGATTCTTAAAAAGATAGCACAAATATCCCCACAACTGCTATTGAATATGTACAACAAATGCCTGCAAGAAGCGGTTTTCCCCAGAAGATGGAAAATGCAACGACTGATACTAATTAGCAAGGGGAAAGGCAACCTAGACACCCCATCAGGCTACAGGCCCCTATGCATGCTGGATATCGCAGGGAAACTTTTGGAAAAACTGCTGAAAACGCGGATAACAGCAGCCATACAAACAGCAGGATGTTTAGCCGAAAGACAGCACGGCTTTCGAAAGGGCCACTCTACTATCGGTGCAGTTAGAGAAGTGATAAAGTCCACCCAAATGGCCTAACAAGGAAATCACCACTCAAGAAAGATTGTGCTACTAGCAACTCTGGATGTCCGAAATGATTTTAACTCAGCCAGATGGACGGACATAATATACGCGCTCGAACACGACTTTAGCATACCCGAGTACCACTTGAGGATGGTGAAAGACTACCTAAAAGACAGAGAGCTAATCTACGACACCAAAGAAGGCGCGCGGAGAAAGCAAATCACCGCTGGAGCAGCGCAGGGTTCAATTCTGGGACCCGACCTCTGGAACATCGCTTATGAAAACATCCTTCGCATGGAGATGCCAGAAGACACGTTTCTAGTAGGCTACGCGGACGACATTGCCGCAGTGATAACAGCAAGGGATATTCATAATGCACAAATGAAATTAAACCAGGTGATGAGAAGAGTCCTACCCTGGATGCAAGAACATGGCCTAAGGCTAGCTGCAGAAAAGACGGAGATAGTCCTGCTAACCAAAAAGAGAATCCCGACCAGAGTTGATTTTCAGGTAGGGCAAGAGACGATCACCAGCAAGGAAGCGGTCAAGTACCTGGGGGTAGTCCTTAATACGAAACTCGCCTTCTGGCAACAAATAAAGGGCGCATCAGAACGGGCTGCAAAAGTAACGACAGCACTAAGCCGACTAATGGCTAACATAGGAGGCCCGACGGCTAGCAAACGAAAACTTCTGATGACGGTAACAAACTCTATTCTTCTGTATGGGTGCGAAATATGGGCTGAAGCCCTTCGCCAGGAGAAATACAGCAAACAGATGGCCGCAGTCCAAAGACGCGGTGCCTTACGCATCGCGAACTCATATAGAACTGTACCAGAAGCAGCTATATTGGTAGTCGCGGGAACACCAGATGGCTAACAGAAAGAAGTGAGCTGGAACAACTGCTCGGCCCTATCACTCCAGACAACATCGTCGAAAAAATGTCCGCGAGTGCACGGAACTGGGATAGAGTGTGTGAATACACAGGAAAAATATTAAAAACCAAAAAAAGAGAGACAGACCTAGACGCGTCTCGACAATAACGAAGATAGCCTAACCGGCCAGAGAGCTAAACCCGCAAAAGAGAGCAACACAAAATGAAAAAACCGGTCCCCAGGAGGGGAAAGAAAACGACACCACTCTGAAGTAATACGAAAGTGGGTTCCGGAGTGGATGGTGTCAAGATAAAAGGGGTTAAGGTGGGTTTTAGTGGGTGTCAGTCGCACAGTACTCGAAGCAGAGCGGGACTACTTCTCGTCGTTATTAGCTTTTCCACCATCCCCTAGGTGTCTAGTAGAACCGCCTTTTGCATCTGAGCCAACAACTTTTCCAAGTCGTGTTTCTTTAAGTCTGTAATCAGCTTTGTTTTAATTAGACCGGTTGTTGACATGACAATTGGTGTAATGTGAACGCGGTCGGCGTTATACTTAGCGCTCAGTTCTATTGCTAAATGTGTGTATTTGGAAATCTTCGTTACATACGTTGACTGTAGGTTTCGATTTAACGTTATTGCCACATCGAAGATTTGTATTCGTCGGGCTGCCTTATGGAACCAGATAACGTCCGCCTGTTGGCTAAAATATGCTGATCGGTTGTTGTGGCTCTATATTATTATTATTATTATTATTATTATTATTATTATTATTATTATTATTATTATTATTATTATTATTATTATTATTATTATTATTATTATTATTATTATTATTATTATTATTATTATTATTATTATTATTATTATTATTATTATTATTATTATTATTATTATTATTATTATTATTATTATTATTATTATTATTATTATTATTATTATTATTATTATTATTATTATTATTATTATTATTATTATTATTATTATTATTATTATTATTATTATTATTATTATCCCGTGTGGGGTTTGCTAGATCCTCCATCGGGACCCTCCCATTTGGCGAATTGGGGACGCTCACCATGCCTACTAGGCGTGGGGGGTACCAGGGAAATAAAATACCTGGGGGTGATCAAAATCTAGCACGATGATGGACCGGCAATGATACGGAGTAGCGAATTTTAAAACCTCAGCACTGTGTCAGAACGAGTAGAAACCGCTATAAGTGACCACCCCGATGACGACCCCGGCATTAAATGGACTACGATTTGACAACATGATATTGATCAGTTTGCCTCGAGCTGACGGCTGCAGTATTCTGGCATCTTAGTAAGAGGGGTGAAACCTATCTGAAACGGCTGCCAGGCTAATGCTGTAGCCGCCTCCGTCCCGTTAAAACTGTGGCGAGGCTCCGAGTACGTTCCGACCACGTCGCCACTGAGCTGGTAGTACAGGCGCAGTTGAGATGACTCCTGCCTAGCGCCGAGATCCTGGCTCTGAACATAGGCTCCCATAAGGACCTATGTCAACCCTCGCGTGGACCTCACTGCTTGCAAAGGGACCCACGGGGATCGCTGGAGGCGACTGTACAACCGTGGAAGGATAGCGGCTCGTAGCGGGGACCCAATTGCAAATGAACAGAACACCCCCAAAAACAAAAACAAACAAAATAATTGAAAGAAGAGAGAAAGCAGAGGATCAGCCCGTTAGTTTGGGCTTTCAAAAAAGCCGTAAGATTCTCCGTTCGCCCCCACTCCCGAGAGGAGTAAATGCTTTAGCGACTACCGGGACGACTGGAGATACCGTCCAATCGGGCGAAGACTCTTCCAACTTAACTGAAGGAGCAAAAACGACGATGCAGATACAGCAGCAGACTGTCGCCTCGCCTGCTACAAGCGTACAGGATGAACCGCAAACGGCTGTGAGAACAAATTCTTCTCCCCGCTTAGAGTCAATATATAAGCTGAGACAGCTGGAAGAAAATACACTTGAAAGCTGTAGACATGCCCTAACAAAGATGAAGCAAGCCATAAGGAAGCAAAGAAACATCAGCAAGGAAGTTCAGGACGGCGTTGTTGAACTAAGCGAGGCTTTCGACGTGTTAAAGCACTACAGGCAGATGTGGAAGTCGACAGAAATGCAGAGGTTCGAAGAAGAGCAGGCAGGAAATAAACCGGGAACGGCTGACAGTCAACCACGATCAGGTAACACACCTCTGACAGTCCGCGGTAAAAGGATAGCCACAAGCCCAGCTGTGTCCAATGTGTCCAAAAAGACAAGAGAAAAGGAGCCTGACGCTTGGACAACTGTAATTCGCCGGAAGCAAAAGCCAAATTCAGATAAGGAGCTCAATGGCAATAACGCGGCGATTCAGGATAAAACTGAACATAAGAAGACAAGGACGAGAAAAAGAAGCAAGAGAAAGCCAGAGCCTAAAAAGCGTTTAGAGGCCGTGCTCGTCAAACCTGCAGAAGGTAATAGTTACGCCGATGTTCTCCGCGAACTTAAAAGATCTGTCAAACCAGAAGAAGCTGAAGTAACCGTAAGATCCGTTAGGAAGACTAAGGACGGCTCGCTTCTGCTGGAACTACTAGATGGAGGAAAGAAGAAACAATTCTGCGAAGCAATTAAAAAATCCCTAAAACAATCTGCGAGAGTGACGGAGCTAAAACCAAAGACTACCATCGAAATTAGGGATATGGACTCCCTTGTAGAACCAGAAGAGATAGCCTTGGCGATTAGAGAAGCGATTCAAAAAGACGATCCAGATATCACGGTGAGAGTCTCAAATAAGAATAGCAGAGAACAGTGCCGAGCATTTGTGACAATGGCAGATGACATAGCAAATGTCATACTCCGATCTCAGCACATAAAAATTGGCTGGACACGATGCAGAGTCAGACAAGCAAATGACATTAAACGCTGCTTCAGATGCTTTGGTGTGGGACATACACAAACGCTATGTAAAGGCCCCGACAGAAGCGGACAGGGTTTATGTATACGATGTGGAACCGCTGGCCACAAGATGAAAGAATGCAACAACACCCCGAAGTGTTGCATCTGCGTTGAAGAGCACTGCGACTCAACCGACCATGTACCTGGCTCGAACCGTTGCACTGCCTACAAAAGACTCAGCGGGAAACAATGATAAAGCTACTCCAAGCAAACCTGCATAGAAGTATAACCGCCAGTGCACTGCTACCGCAGATTATGCTTGAGCATAACACCGAGTGTGCAATCATCAGCGAACAACACAGCAAGTTAGCAAATGACCTTTGGTTCGAAGATACAACAAAAACAGCGGCGATATGGCTAACAAACAGCGAAAAATTTCATACGATAAGGCACGGCTCAGGCGACGGCTTTGTATGGGCAACTAGCAGGAACTACACTATAATCAGCTGTTACCTAACTCCAAGCGACCCCATAGATACTTTCCAAGCCAAACTAGACTGTATCGAGGACGCTGCCAGAGCGATAGGAGGAAAACTTATTATTGCAGGTGATTTTAACGCAAAAGCATCAGAGTGGGGTATGGGCACTACAAATTCGAGAGGTAGAAGAATTCTAGATATGGCTGCAAGGCTGGGTTTGGTGATCGCAAACCAAGGTACATCGGCTACCTATAGAAGAGCGGGATGCGAAGGCACAATCCCAGACATTACGCTCACATCAGAGTCTTTGATTAATAGCCTAAAAGAATGGAAGGTGCTGGAGGATTACACGGGGAGTGACCACCAATACCTCACATATCGCATCGCAGCTGATACATCTACCAATAGTTCTCACATCAGAAAGGGAACGCGAAAGTGGAATGTCTCGAAGCTTAAAACACCCGAGTTGTTAGCGGAGCTAGATTATGCATTCCCACTCCAACAACAAACAGCTGACGCTCGAAGTAAAGTAGACCGCACGATGGCGAGCATTACACGAGCCTGCGAAGCATCGATGCCAAGAATCGGAGGCAGATCTCGGAAAAAGGAGGCTTACTGGTGGTCTGAAGAAATAGGGGAACTCCGACGACTTTGTCTCTACCAGCGGAGATTGTATACTAGAGCAAGGCGAATCGGCCCAGCCATTGAACTCGCACAAGGATATAGAACTTCTAGGAAAAATCTTAAAATGGCCATTGCAACAAGCAAAAAACAGAAATGGGAAGAGCTCCGTACTGACATCAATCGCGATCCATGGGGCCTAGGCTACAAGCTCGTCATGAAAAAGCTTGGCGGGGTATCACCATCAGTGGACCTCCCAGCTCAAAGTTTGGAAAACGTGGTAAACACACTCTTCCCAACCCATGAACTGAGAACGGAAATCGTAACGACAACGCAGAGAAATGAACTGATGACACTGTTCACGGAAAGTGAATTAAAAGCCGCGGCAAAAACTCTAAGAAATCAAAAGGCTCCTGGCCCAGATGGAATCCCAGCGGAGGTGCTTAAAATAATTGCAATTGAACGACCACAAATGATACTCGAAATGTATAACGAGTGTCTAAGGGAAGGCATTTTCCCAGAAGTTTGGAAAATACAGCACTTGGTATTAATTGGAAAGGGCAAAGGCGATCCCGAGTCGGCATCCTCGTACCGTCCACTCTGCATGTTAGACACAGCAGGTAAACTCCTCGAAAAGCTCATTAAGCCGCGCTTATTACAAGCAGTAACTGAATCTGGCGGACTTTCAGATAAGCAACATGGCTTTCGACAAGGCAGGTCTACAGTAGATGCTATTGCGGATGTGCTCAAAAGTGTAGAGATAGCGCAGAGTGGAAACCATTACTCCAGACGCATCGTCCTTTTGGCAACCCTAGATGTAAAAAATGCTTTCAATAGTGCGAGATGGACCGATATAATTAACGCATTGGAAGGTCGTTTCCAGGTCCCACAATACTTAATGAAAATGATCCGCAGCTATCTCGAAAATCGAATTCTAGTTTACGAGACAGAAAACGGGAAAGTACGAAAGCAGATCACAGCGGGGGCAGCGCAGGGCTCTATACTTGGACCGGACCTATGGAATGTCATGTACGATGAAATACTCTGCATTGACATGCCAGATGACTCGTACCTTGTTGGATACGCAGATGACATCGCCGCAGTGATAACCGCAAGGAACACAGAAGAAGCTCAGCGAAAGCTAAATCAGGTGATGATCAGGACGCAGGCATGGATGCTTGATCACGGTCTAAGCCTTGCCACGGAAAAAACCGAGCTCCTTATCCTCACAAAAAAACAAATACCAATCGAAATACCGATATATACAGTTGGTGGTATGCTTCAATCAAGCAAAACAGTAAAATATCTGGGTATCCATCTGGACTCCAAATTATCCTATTGGGCTCAGATAAACT
>OZ014530.1:135210540-135213040 GCA_963966105.1 Volucella zonaria | reverse complement strand
ACTGGGTAACATAAAGCACAAACTAAACGTAGTAACAGTTGATACACCAACAACTCCGAAAAACAAAAGGGTGGCAACTAGCCCTGCAGAAAAGATGGCGGAAAAGAAACAAGAAACGTGGTATACAGTCACGCGTAAAAAACCTCGAACACAAGAAGCACAGGCAAATGAGAATCCCTCGAAAACGGTTCAACAACGAGAACCAAAAGAGAAACCGCCGCGTAACAAGAGAGAGCATACAGAAGCGGTCTTGGTAAGACCAGGAAACGGCCACAGTTACGCAGATGTGCTCAAAAACCTCCGACAAAAGGTCAAGCCTGAGGCAGCCGAAGTGGTGATCCGCTCAATACGGAAAACAAAGGCAGGAGCTATTCTATTAGAAATTAAAAAAGGAGGCAAAAAGGCTGAATTCTGCAATGCTATCAAGAGCACACTCAAAGATACGGGAACAGTTACAGAACTGAAACAAAAGGCCACCATTGAAATCCGAGACCTAGACGCACTCTCGGACAAGGATGAAGTAGCAACGGCCGTAAAGGCGGCTCTCCAAGATAACGATGCAGATCTTAGTGTCACCATAACACGAACCGATAGCAGAGAACAACGGCGGGCATACGTTACGTTGAGCATCGAAGGAGCATCGTTTATACATAAATCACAACGCCTGCGGATAGGATGGACCATGTGCAGAGTGAGGCAACTAGAAGATATCAAACGTTGCTACAAGTGCTTCGGCGCTGGTCACCTACAATATGACTGCAAGGGACCAGACAGAAAAGGACAAGGAATCTGCATACGATGCGGAGAAAGCGGACACAAAAAGAAGGAATGTGAAAAGCCCGCAAGATGCTGCCTATGTCTGCATGAGGGACATGCCTTGGTCGATCACCTGCCGGGCTCCCGCAGATGTAAAGCTTATATTAAATGAAATTCCTCCAAGCTAACCTGCACAGGAGTAGAACGGCCGATGCTCTCCTTTCCCAGCTTGTCCTCGAACATCAGATTGACTTCGTCATCATCAGCGAGCAGTACACGAAAAGAGACAGTGGTACATGGCTAGAAGACACAACGGCAACAGCAGCAGTCTGGGTACCAAGCACAGCGAGTACAACACTAACCTACAGTGGCTCAGGAACTGGTTACACTTATGCACACACTAAAGGCGTTACAGTCGTTAGCTGCTACCTAACGCCGAGCGAAAACGTCCAGGATTTCCAAAATAAGCTGGATGCAATTGAAAACAAAATACTCCAGCTCGAAGGCGTTTTCATTGTAGCAGGAGACTTTAACTCCAGAGCCGTGGAATGGGGGATGCCAACAACAAACTCTAAAGGACGGAGAGTACTTGATATGGCTGCAAGACTTGGGCTCATCGTTGCAAATACTGGAAGCGTACCGACTTTCAGAAGACCCGGATGCGAGGGTACCATCCCCGACATCACAATGGTCTCGGAGAGAATAGGCGGCAAAATTAAAAAATGGAAAGTACTGGAGGAATATACTGGGAGTGACCACCAGTACATCTCTTTCGAGATGAATACAGATATCACAACGCACGAAACACGAAATACTAAAGTCAGGAAATGGAACGTCGCGAAACTGAACGTAGAAGCGTTGATAACTACACTCGACAGAACCAGGCTCACGACTGACAGCCCATATGACGCCAGGACAGTGGTCACACAAGTCATGCAAGCTATAAGACAAGCCTGCAACGCAGCCATGCCCAAGGAATACCAAAACAGAAGGAAAAGACGAGCTGTTTACTGGTGGAATGACGAAATCGCGCAACTCAGACGAAACTGCCTGCGCTGCAGACGCAGACTTACAAAAGCGAAACGGAGGGGCGAGGCAGCCAACGAAAACCAAGAGTATAAACGAGCGAAAAAGGAGTTAAAAACTGCCATCTGCAAAAGCAAGAGGAAGAAATGGGAAGAGCTCTGCCAGGATATCAACCGCAATCCATGGGGCCTGGGATATAAAGTGGCTATGAGGAAACTTGAAAATAAGTTACCAGCCCAAGAACTAGACGTTGAAACAATGGAACATATAGTCACGACGCTTTTCCCAACTCACGAAGTGAGGACTGCCGAACGCGATAGCACAGGACCAGAGGAAGTTATAGAACCTTTCACGGAGACAGAAATCAGAGCAGCAGCTAGGTTGCTCAGGAACAGAAAAGCTCCCGGTCTAGATGGCATTCCAGCGGAGGTTCTGAAGGAGATAGCTGAAAAACGTCCCCATTTTTTACTCAGGATGTACAACTCATGCCTCAGTGGGGGAGTCTTCCCAGAAACTTGGAAGAGGCAGCGCCTGGTTCTTATAAGCAAAGGAAAAGGAAACCCGGAAAGCCCATCAGCATACCGACCGCTCTGCATGCTCGACACAGCGGGGAAGTTACTGGAAAGATTGATTAAGCCTCGTCTAAACTCCGCCATAGAGGCATCCGGAGGACTAAGCCCAAAGCAGCATGGTTTTAGACCAGGTAAGTCTACGGCTG
>OZ014530.1:135188040-135190540 GCA_963966105.1 Volucella zonaria | reverse complement strand
AGGTTTCGATTTAACGCAATTGACACATCGAAGATTTCTATTCGTCGGGCTGCCTTATGGAACCAGATAATGTCCGGCCTGTTGGCTAAAATATGCTGATCGGTTGTTGTGGCTCTATATTATTATTATTACTATTATTATTACTATTATTATTATTATTATTATTATTATTATTATTATTATTATTATCATTATTATTATTATTATTATTATTAGTATTATTATTATTATTATTATTATTATTATTATTATTATTATTATTATTATTATTATTATTATTATTATTATTATTATTATTATTATTATTATTATTATTATTATTATTATTATTATTATTATTATTATTATTATTATTATTATTATTATTATTATTATTATTATTATTATTATTATTATTATTATTATTATTATTATTATTATTATTATTATTATTATTATTATTATTATTATTATTATTATTATTATTATTATTATTATTATTATTGTTATTATTATTATTATGGAGTTTCATACATCTCGGCGTTTCTACCGGATATAACATATCCCGGGAATGCCCTACCAAGGGATTATGCTCTGTTGGGGAATAGTCCAAGTTCTAAAACCTTTAATTTAATATTTTAATATTGTTATAGTTGCAGGAATTTTCAAACAGTATTGCAAGTGTCTAGTAGAACCGCCTTTTGCATCTGAGCCAACAACTTTTCCAAGTCGTGTTTCTTTAAGTCTGTAAAAAGCTTTGTTGGAATTAGACCGGTTGTTGACATGACAACTGGTGTAATGTGAACGCGGTCGGCGTCATATATAGCGCTCATTTCTATTGCTAGAGGTGCGTATTTGGAAATCTTCGTTGCATACGTTGACAGTAGGTTTCGTTTTAACGTTATTGCCACATCGAAGATTTCTATTCGTTGGGCTGCCTTATGGAACCAGATAATGTCCGGCCTGTTGCCTAAAATATGCTGATCGGTTGTTGTGGCTCTATATTATTATTATTATTATTATTATTATTATTATTATTATTATTATTATTATTATTATTATTATTATTATTATTATTATTATTATTATTATTATTATTATTATTATTATTATTATTATTATTATTATTATTATTATTATTATTATTATTATTATTATTTTTATTATTATTATTATTATTATTATTATTATTATTATTATTATTATTATTATTATTATTATTATTATTATTATTATTATTATTATTATTATTATTATTATTATTATTATTATTATTATTATTATTATTATTATTATTATTATTATTATTATTACTATTATTATTATTATTATTATTATTATTATTATTATTATTATTATTATGGAGTTTAATACATCTCGGTGTTTCTACCGGATATAACATATCCCGGGTATGCCCTACCAAGGGATTATGCTCTGTTGGGGAATAGTCCAAGTTCTAAACCCTTTCATTTAATATTTTAATATTGTTATAGTTGCAGGAATTTTCAAACAGTATTGCAAGTGTCTAGTAGAACCGCCTTTTGCATCTGAGCCAACAACTTTTCCAAGTCGTGTTTCTTTAAGTCTGTAAAAAGCTTTGTTGGAATTAGACCGGTTGTTGACATGACAATTGGTGTAATGTGAACGCGGTCGGCGTTATATATAGCGCTCATTTCTATTGCTAGAAGTGCGTATTTGGAAATCTTCGTTGCATACGTTGACAGTAGGTTTCGATTTAACGCAATTGACACATCGAAGATTTCTATTCGTCGGGCTGCCTTATGGAACCAGATAATGTCCGGCCTGTTGGCTAAAATATGCTGATCGGTTGTTGTGGCTCTATATTATTATTATTACTATTATTATTACTATTATTATTATTATTATTATTATTATTATTATTATTATTATTATCATTATTATTATTATTATTATTATTAGTATTATTATTATTATTATTATTATTATTATTATTATTATTATTATTATTATTATTATTATTATTATTATTATTATTATTATTATACCCGAGTTGTTAGCGGAGCTAGATTATGCATTCCCACTCCAACAACAAACAGCTGACGCTCGAAGTAAAGTAGACCGCACGATGGCGAGCATTACACGAGCCTGCGAAGCATCGATGCCAAGAATCGGAGGCAGATCTCGGAAAAAGGAGGCTTACTGGTGGTCTGAAGAAATAGGGGAACTCCGACGACTTTGTCTCTACCAGCGGAGATTGTATACTAGAGCAAGGCGAATCGGCCCAGCCATTGAACTCGCACAAGGATATAGAACTTCTAGGAAAAATCTTAAAATGGCCATTGCAACAAGCAAAAAACAGAAATGGGAAGAGCTCCGTACTGACATCAATCGCGATCCATGGGGCCTAGGCTACAAGCTCGTCATGAAAAAGCTTGGCGGGGTATCACCATCAGTGGACCTCCCAGCTCAAAGTTTGGAAAACGTGGTAAACACACTCTTCCCAACCCATGAACTGAGAACGGAAATCGTAACGACAACG